>VYZW01055621.1:0-17671 GCA_013401315.1 Balaeniceps rex
GGGAGCAACTGAAAAGTAGGGACCCAGAGCCAGAGCCAGAGCCAGAGAAAGACTAAAAATATCAGTTACTGTCAGTTGTCCCCATTTCTTGGGCACTCCCCAGGAACTGCATTACGGGGACCCTCCAAATATGTGCTGCCAGCAAAAGCCCTGGCCTGGGCCCAGTCCTGCGCCCTACTATTGGTGATGGTCATCGCCTTGCAGGGTGGCCAGGACTGGGGGGAAAAAGCTCACCGGGCGGGCGGGGGAGTCACCCAGCTATTTGTTTGTTTGCTGGTTGGTTTTGCTTCGGAAAAAGTACTATCTGACCTGTAAATACAACCTGCAAGGAAAAAGGAACCAGGCGTACCAGGTTGGACACATATAATGCTCGAACCTGTGCAACAGCTGCACAAGCCACCGCTTGCTCCCAGCGCGCACTCTCCACCGCCTGCCTGCAGGTACAGGCAGCCACCCTGTTTCTTGTGTGCTCCCCAGCAGCGGCACTGGCACCGGCACCAGCACCAGCAGGCAGCTCAAAAAACTTGCTGCCTTCAGAAACTTGAGAACAGCTTAATTCTGGGCAGTTTTTTCTCATTTTAGTCCTGTTGAGGGGCAGGCATGAGCCCAAGGACTGGTCCATGTCAGGCAGCCATCAGGAGATGGCTCAAGGAGCACGCCAGGGCTGGGTGGTGCTCTTTCTGGATCCCGTGGTGGCGAAGGGCAAAGGGACAGGCTACCAGCTCCCGGGGCTCGGTACATGCGCGGGGTGTCAGGGTCGCCCCTGCTTTGTTTTTTCCAGCGAAGCCCCAGTTGGTGCTGGCCCTCTGCTGCAGCCCCGGGGCTGAGGGTCAAGGAGCCGGGCATTTCTGTGAGTGCTGCACCCTGCCAGGCCCCACTGCTGGCTGCCAGCTGCCCTGGGCTTCCCCCGTTGCCTCCAGCTCTGCTTTCTGCGTTCTGCGCTGAGGACACCACAGAATGTCTTGCCCACTCCCCATGACTGTGACTGTCCTGACCAACGTCTGGAGCTCATACATGGTGTCCACCTCACTCAGCTGATTTGGGGGTGGCAGATCTGTCTTGCGGCACCCTGGGAATGGGGGCAAAGAATGTCTTGCCCACTCCCCACGGCTGTGGGCAGCTGCCACCTCGGGTACTTTGTGCTGCTGGGGCAGCAGGACAGAAATCCCCAAGCATTTCTGAGCCATCGCAAGGCCAGGAGGAGGTTGAAGTGCTGCAGTCACTGAGGCCCCAGGGCAGGACTCAGCCAGAAGCGCCTGGCATGAGGACTCCCAGCACACATACAGCTCCCTGTCCTGCTTGGTTGCTTGGTTGCCAGTCCCCTCCCCTGGCTGTGTCCTGCACACTCCCTGCCAAATCTTCCCTCCCCAGGATGGGAGTGCTGTGGGATGTGCTGGAAACCCATCGGGACTTGAACATGTGGGCCTTGATGGCCCCAGACTGCTGCTGAGCACTGTGGGACCAGGCAGGGCAGGTCTGGGAAATGTCCCTGCCCAGTTTCTTGGCCTCTGCCAGCTCTGGGGAGGCTGGGACACTTCCCATGGGCTGTGCTGGCACAGGGCTCTGTGGAGGGGGCAGGGCGGTGAAGAGACCCAGCTCCCTGTCCATCTGGGCCGCAGGAGGCATAGCAGGAGCAGAAAGGCAGCAGTGGGCACACTGCAGGCATGGAGGGGGGCTCTGCCTGGTCCACAGGGACTTGGCAAGCTGGACCTCACAGTGACACATCTTCGAAGTGTCTGGCTGTCAGCAGCCCTGGCCCGCCCCTGGTGCTCAGGCCCACCCAGGGGATGCCAGCATCACCCTCCCCAAGGCACTGGTCAGCATATTGGGAATTTGCACCTCAGCCATGTGCTCATTCTGGTCATGCAGGTGGAACAGCAGTGGAAGCAGGCTCTTGCACACCTCCTGCTTCATCATTTTCGCTGCCCACCACAAACCCCATCACATCTTGAAGGAGACAGATGGAGAGCTCACAGCACTCGGCTCCTGGTGGGAGGGCAGGGAGGAGGACCTCAGCACCAGCCACCTCAACCCCACAGTGAGCAAGGGGGCCAGCCTGGCTGATGTGGAGATGGACATGCCCAAGTGCCCTGATCAGCTGTGGGCAGACCTGCAGCCCATGTGAAATGGCCCCAGGCAGCCCTTCTCCACAATGAGCAAGCTGTGTCCTGTAGGTCAGCCCAGGGGCTGCGCTGGGCATGCAGCACCCAGCACAGGGGCTGGGGCCCCCGGGGCTGGGGGCCAGAGAGGGAGACCCCGCAGTGGCTGTGGAGGGCTGAGTGGATGCTGCCAGGGCAGGGTGCGCATCCACAGGGCTCAGCACAAGGACAGGGCACATCAGCTCAAGGCCTGGTCATGCCACTGTCATCCCCACCGTGGCAGGGAGGCCAAGCCAGGGCAAGTCTGTGTGGAGGGTGCTGGGGAACTTGGGGCTGTCCTGCAGTGGCAAGACTGGCTTCCCCAGGCTCTTTTGCCTCTCCTGTCTGGGGGGACATGTGTTTCACTTCTCCATTGCCCCCAGGCAGAATGGGGGAACAGAAAGGGTCATCCATGGGGCACAGCCTTTCCCTTGCTCCCAGGCCATCTCCTGGTTCTCTGCTCTTCTCTGCAGTACCTTCCCTGCAGCCATTGCCTTCCACATGGTCACAGTGACACTCTGGGACCCCAGGGCTCTGTCAGCAGAGCTGCCTTGGCCAGCAGCCCCTCCCCAGGCCATGCCCCCTGCCTCCTGGCAGATGACCAGGCTGAAGTCCCTAGGGAGGGTCTTTGGGACCCTCTCCCAAATGTGAGAGGAGCCATAAAGGCTGGTGGGACCTGCCCCAGGCTGGGGTGGGACTGGCTCCTGAGAGAGCAAGTCCAGGACAGAGAGGCCCACAGAGGCAGGACAAAGACCTCTGCTCCCAGGCAGGGCCTGTCTAAGAGAGCTGGCCTGTGCCTGGCTTTCCCACAGGCAGCCAGGAGCTGCCAAGGGCTCCTGGGATGGGTTGCTGCAATGGCCGGGGGCTGCCCAGGCCAGGGGCTTTGTACCTGAGGCAGGGGCTAGGTGATGATGGAGTCGGTCAGCCTGGCAATCCGTGCCATGGCCCTCTCCTGCACCACCGCTGGCTGGGACTCAGTAAAGGGCAGCAGAGGGAAGAGAAAAGCTGTTGGTGTGCTCCACGCCCAGCGGCTGCTCCCAGGGAAGCAGCTCAGCACAGCCCAGCCAGGCTTGCGCTGGGATGGGGCATTGTGCCCTTCGAGTCCCTCATGGTGCTGGAGACAAATCCCCCAGAGTGACCTGCTATGGCCAGGCAGGTCACCGGATGCTGCTCCTGCTGAAGCCTCTACTCCATTCCAGTTGCTCCCCCCAAAACGAACCCTCCTTCCCTTTGCCAAGGACCCCAAGCCTCTGGGGTGACCACCTCCCTGGGAACCTGCAATGGGGGCTCTGGGATACAGCCCATAGTGAAGCCAGAGGAGCCAAGCTCCAGGGGCCACTGCACTGCTCACATCTGGAGAGGAAAGCACGAGGGCCCCTGGGGTCCACAGTGCCAGCTGCCAGCTGTGTGGGGCCTGCTGCTCCCCCTGCCTTGGTGCAAGGGAAGGCTTTGGGGGCATGCTGGCCAGGATGGGCAGCGGGCATGGCTTTGCCCTTACACTGCTGAGGTGGGGTGAGGTGGGGTGGGAAGAAAAGGGGCTCTGCCTGCAGCTGGAAGACACAGGACTCGGGGAGGAGCTCAGTGGGGAAGCCCTGCTTCCCTGACAGACATTCCCTGCCCTCCTCCCTGCACCAGGCGTGGGGGGGGACCACTCAAGCAGGGGCCATTGCCCTTTGCGGTGCAGAGCCAACCCTGTCAATCCCACTCTGCCAATGCCAGACCTGCAAGATGTTCTGCAGCTCCAGAAGGCCAAAGGTGCCGGAGCTGCCTACCAGCTCCTGCAGCATGCTGTCTGTGGCAGCCAGGGTCTGCAAGGAGGACAGAGGGCTGGGGCACCCCTTCCCTAAGGGCTCCGTCTCGCCTGTGGGAGACTGGCATGAATTCGTCCTGCCTGAGGGGAGGCACCCATGGCCCTGCAGTGCCCAGGAAAGAGGCCTTGGGGCTGGGGAGCTGCTGCACAGGGACCGGCAGGCTCCCTGTGGCTCATCTGTGCATACCTTGGCACAGAGGAAAGCATCCAGGCCTCCATGTCCTCCTGCTGAGGGAAGCAGAAGACACTGTGGAAGCAGGTGTGGAGGAGGCTGTTCTTTCTGTCCTGTAGAAGCAGCCCTGCTCTGCTCCAAGGAGAGACAGGAGCTTTTCAGACCCTGCAGCTTGCAGCAGTACCCTCATTCCCAGGGAAGGAAGAGGCACACGCCAGGGTGGGAGACCTGGGCTGATCCCCACACCGGGTGGGACAGCCCTGCAAGGGAGGCATATTCACCCTTCATGATGCTGACCCAGGGCAGAGAACAGGCCTGGCTAGCATGGCCTGACTCCCGCACCATCTCCTGCCCCTGCCTTTGAGGCAAAAGCCCTGCAGCACCCCCTCCCTGCTGTCTGCCCCACTCTCAGACCCAGGGCAGGGGCCCAGAAGACTCCTCCAGGACGGGCGATGCGTCCCAGATGGGACTGGTGCTGTCTGAGCCGTATAGCACAGGAAAGGCTGTGCCTGGGTCTAGGACAGGTACCTCATGGAGGTGATGGTGAGCATGGCTTGCTGCCACACTGCAGTGCCCAGGTGGTCAGGGGGCTCCTCTTGCAGCAGCACCTGGAGAGCACAGCGGGATGGGGCATGGCAGTTTCCCTTGCCCAGCAAGCAGGCTGAAGGACTGGCAGAGGCCAGTGCCCTCGCTCCGGCACCCACATGCAGAA
The DNA here is from genome assembly GCA_013401315.1 of Balaeniceps rex. NCBI lineage: Eukaryota > Metazoa > Chordata > Aves > Pelecaniformes > Balaenicipitidae > Balaeniceps > Balaeniceps rex. Next base: position 4,833 of record VYZW01055621.1, read on the forward strand.
CCACCCCGTCCCTGCCTAGTACCCAGCTCACAGGGCTTCCCAGGGGCCCCCAGAGACCCATGGTTGGAAGGGCTGTGCCCATCACAGAGACACAGGATGGCTGAGGGACATCTGGTGGTCACCGGGTCCAAAACCCTCCTGCCACCCGGAGCAGGATGCCCAGGAGCACATCCAGATGGCTTTTGACTGTGCCCAACAACAGAGATTCCACGACCTCTCTGGGCAACCTGTGCCAGTGCTCAGCCCTCGAGTGTGTCCCTCACCCCCACACCCAGTCAACCCCTCTCCTGCCCTCACTATGGTGCCAGTGCCCAGCTTCTCCTGTCCCTCTGTCAGGCTGGCTGGGCGTCCCCTCACGTGTCATCTCCAGTTGACACGAAAGCATCATGTCCTGCACGGTTGGTGTCCATGCTGGCAGCACTGCAGGTGGTGCAGACGGAGGCCAGAAACCTCAGCTTCTCGGCCTCTTCCTGCAAACTGGGGAGGGGAGAGACAGACAGACAGCATCAGAGGTGAGAGGCAGGGCTGTGGGTGCAGGACTCAGTGAGGCTGGCAGCCATGTGCGGGGTGCCAAGGGGAGCCTGGGCACGGCCTGCAGCCCTCCAGCACCTTCTGAACACGGGCCAGGGAAAGAAAGACCAGCCAGGAGATGCGGGCACAGCCTCTGTATAAAATGGCTACAGATACCTTTGGTCTGCTTCTAGAAAAGGCATGGATAGTGTCCTGGTTTCAGCTGGGTTAGAGTTACTTTTCTTCCTAGTAGCTGGCATAGTGCTGTGTTTTGGATTTAGTATGAGAAGAATGCTGATAACACACTGATGTTTTAGTTGTTGCTAAGTAATGCTTAGACTAGTCAAGGACTTTCTTTTTCAGCTTCCCATGCTCTGCCAGGTGCACAAGAAGTTGGGAGGGGGCACAGCCCAAGATAGTTGATCCAAATTGACCAAAGGGCTATTCCATACCATATGACGTCATGCTCAGTATATAAACCGAGGGGAGTTAGCCGGGGGGCAGCGATTGCTGCTCGGGGACTGGCTGGGTGTCGGTCGGCGGGTGGTGAGCAGTTGCATCACTTGTTTTCTTTTCCCTGGGTTTTGTTTGTCTCTCTCATTCTCCTTTTCATTACAATTATTATTATTATTATTACTATTATTATTATTATTATTTTATTTCAATTATTAAACTGTTCTTATCTCAACCCATGGGTTTTCTTACTCTTGCCCTTCTGATTCTCTCCCCCATCCCACCGTGGGGGGGGAGGGTGAGCGAGCGGCTGCGTGGTGCTTAGTTGCCGACTGGGGCTAAACCACGACAGATAGTATCCAGGGTTTCCTCTTCCCTGCTTGGCAGAGTCAAAGTGGAATGGCTGGGACCTGACCAAGAGAGCAGGGAGGGGCTGCCAGGAGGGACGGGGGACAGAGCCGAGCCCTCTGCCCAGCCACCTGCCTGCTCCCGGAGACACCACGAGCCCTGGCTCCAGGCTGGGGATGGCACACTGGCAGCCACCATCTCCCGAGTGCCCGAGGGGAAGGCATGCTTGAGCAACCTGATAAACATCTGGGATGCAATCACTGGCATGGTAGACAAGAGGAGAGCACTGGATATTTTCTACCTGGACTTCAGGAAGGCCTTTGACACTGTCTCCCATAAGATCCTCCCAGAGAAGCTCCTGAAGTCTGGGCTGGGTGAGCAGACAGTGAGGTGGACTGAAAACTGACTGAATGGCTGAGCCCAAAGGGTTGTGATCCATGGTGCAAAATCTAGTATGTTCCTCTGTATGTTCCCTTAGGGACTTGAAGTCCTCCTCCCATGAGCTGACACAGGGAAGGAGGCATTCCTGCAGCAGGGTGACCTCAGAAGAGGTCTGGTGAGCAAGCTACAGCAGGCTGCATCATACTGAAGCACAGCCCCTCCCCACAGTCAGTGGTTGAAACAGAGACTCGTGGTGATTTATTAGGTCTGTCTCAATTGTTAGGAAGCTGGCGAATATATATAAAAATGCCCCAGCAATCCATGTCCATGACTATCATACAGGGTGCTAGATACACACTTCACAGCATACAAAGAAAATCCCAATTCTCTGTTTGCACCATCTGCTAATCCTAATGTCAGTGAGGACAAAAAGGGAAGAAAGTCTGTGCTAGCATTAACAAAAAAGGGCTATTGATAGGACTCAGTAGCTGCACTGGCACTCTGATTTATGAACTGAAGAGAGCTGAAGCAGCAACTAAAATGATTACATTCATTACAAATGCTGGGCTAAATTTATTGTAACAAGAAAAATCTTCTTTAAAGATTAAAAGTTAAAAAAAGTTAAAAAAAAATGATTAAGACAAGACCTTGGGGAGGAAAGGGTTTGAGGGGCATTTCTTTCCAAGGCGGATAAGCCCCTGCTTCGCCCCAGAGAGGCTGCCTTTGAACAGGAATTAAGGATTGTCAGGTCAGCCAGAGTCTGCACAGGCAGTGGTGTGTCCACACCATGGTCGGCCTGTGGTCCTCGCTGTTTGACCTACCAATCAGACACCCCGACAGGCCTTCTGCATTGCATGGCCCCTCTCACCATCTCTCCTTCTATTCTCTCTCAGCTTGGGATCTGACCCTGGCATCAGACAGTACAAGCCTGATGAGAATAACCATGAGAAAACACTTGCTCCAAAATCTTGTCCAAACATCTATGTTACCCTTGTTTCTCACGGGACAGAGGAGTGACAAGAAAGGGAGTGATGCATCTCAAACCATATGCTGCCAGCAAGAAAAAAGCTTTCAGTGAAAATTAAGACACCAGGAGCCACTGAAGGAACATGTGGACTTGGGAGGAAACAGAGACTCTCCGTTTACCCAAGGAGAGCGGGGAAGATCACACACAGGGACGAGGAAGTGCCCCAGCTCATTCACAGGGAAGGGAAAACAGGTATCCACTGCATAGGAGTGTAAAATAATAAAAATAAACCCCCCCACAGGTGCAGAGAAAGACAAAGAGGAAAAAATACTGAAGTGCATCAAGCCCTCATAGATAAGTTAAGATGCATAATCAGAGAGAAGCAGTGCAAGCCATGGAAGAGGGCAGAGCAGCTAAAGTCTTACAGGCATGGACAAATAGATGGAAAGTATTTTGTAAGTCCCAGAAAAAGTATATGATGGTGATGGTACCAGGAAATGTACAGGAGGGGAAAAAGCAAAACAAGCAATGTGACAATAACAAGGATTTACTAAAGAGCAGGAAACTTCCACCGCCATTTTCCCTCCCCATTCCAGGAACTGTCCTGAGATATCCAGGCAGACCCCATACGGCCAGAGCTGTGGCTGTGCAAGGTCATTAAGGCTCTTACGTGGTTGTGCATAAAAGCCTTCAGGTATCAGACGATCTCTTGTCTGCTGGGTGTACCGTATAAACTGTGAGGAAGAAAATCAGCAAGCTGACAAACTTTTGAAGCAAGACACTTCCCCTCTCTCCTTCAGAGCTCTCCAGTTAGGCTATGAGGAGAACTTCAGCACCAACAGTCACACTGAGATTCCACCTTAATTGGCCCTTACCTCTAAAAGACAGCAGAAAAAGTTGTTCATGCAAGAAACCACCAGACTGAATTCTGACACAGCCAATATTCACACTGCTATCAATTGCCCCCACTACACACAAGAATCCCTCAGCTCAATCCCAAGCACGCACAGCCCCATCTCCATCTCAGAAGAGATCTTTGAGGCCCCAAACAAACCACTGCCTCATCCCCACATGAGCAACCTGCCCTGATGCTCTTTCCTTTCCCTTCCCTCCCTGGCTGTACCACACTGAACTGGTATTTCGTTCCCTCCTCACACAACCAGACCACACAAAGACACACGTATTTTGCATATGAAAAATGTGTGGTCACCAGGGACCAGTCTTCCCCAGCCTCACCGCTGTGTCGTGGTGTGCATCACTGATGTGGTCGTCATCCATTCTCCTTACACCCTGGGACGAGGATGGCCCTGCTGAACAGGGTGTGGAGGTGAAAAGAGTTGCCATTAGACCGTGGAAAAGACCAGGTCTGAACTAGGTTCTCCAGTCGCTATGGTTCTTGGCCTGATGCCAGGAGTAACCAGTCCTGAGGAGCCATGTGGCAAACTGTAAATGCTATCTGTTGGTCAGTTATTGCAGTACCTTCTGTATGATTACACTGATTAAATTCAAACTCAGTAGTATGGAAACAGACAGGGAGATTAAGAACACTTGAAACAGAGGTGGATGCAGAGCTCCACATCTGTGGGGCTGTGCTAGGAGAGCCAGGAAGAGCACAGAGCAGCAACGAGCCTTGTGGCCTTACAGAAACTATGACGCGCAGCAATGATGCCCACTCGATCAGCTCCTCACCCTACATCGTCTTTTTCTCCTCCTGGAGCCTTTTAAGATCTCCAGCAGGGTGGCGAGGCCGTCAGGACTGAAGCTCTGCACCCAGCTGCCAGGAACAGACAAAATCATCAGCACACACAAAAACTCCAAGCAGTTTTGCACAGCCTCCACCCTTCCTCACCTCTACTCAGCCCCAGTGCAGTTCCCAAGGTCAAAGCTCCCAGTTTCTCATTGATAGCCCCAGTTTTGCCCAGGTACCCACCCACACCCTTCCCAACCTCACCTGACAGGGTTGCTGCTCGACAACACCACAGAGACTCCAAACAGCCGAGTAGCTGCGCACCCGCGATGTCCCATTTCACCTCCTGGACACACATCACTGCTGGCTTCCAGCTCTCTGCCTGGCCTGTGTCCTGCACCTGGGAGGATGAAAGCTCCTATGTCAGCAAACTGCAGCTGCAGCACCCACGCACCAGGAGAGACTTGTAAGAAGGAATTTTAATGGGCATTACACACACAACAGGTGACTTGCACATGTTTCAACCACTGCCTGCTCTGAGGTCTGTGAGGCAGGTGGTGCTCCAAGGGGCTCTTTACAGGAGCTGTCTGCGGCTTTACACCATGGGTACCTGCAAGAGGGAGCAGAGCCACATCTGTCACTGTTTTACAGGACATCCTCTTTTGCCTTCAGTGTGGCTGTGCTGGTGTCATGCTATACAGCACCTTCACACCCTTACTGCAAGCAAAGTACCAGTCTGTCCAAAAGAGCCATTCTTCCCTTCCTAACTTCTATATTTAACCGTATGAGGAATTTAAATCACATATTGGTGCTCTTCTGGCTAGAAGAGGGCTAGCACTTCATTGTGTGTTCAAAGAAATAGATCTTATATTCTGCTTCCAAGAGCTGTGATTTTGGCCAGTCTACGGCTTTGGGTAAAAAGTCTGAAGCCAAGGAGTTTCCCTAAAATCTTTACTTTGAACTGTTGCAAGTTGCAAGTCCTGAAATGTCATTGATGCACAAATCCCTTACCCCCCCTTTTTTATTTTTTTAAACCTTTGATAATAATGAAGGATGTGTAAAAATTTCTGTGTCAAGAAAAGAAACTGGTACTTATCTATCTCCCAGTATTCCTGCAATGCATTTCTGTTTAATGGGAAGGTCTTCCTTGAGTATGATGAGTATCTTGAATTAGAAAGGAAGTCACACGCTTTTGTGGATTACTTGTGTCTGCTTTAAAGGAAGAGAATTTGCTGCATTATGCCTGTGTGTCTCAACATTAGCTCTCATCTCAGAAACTGAACATGGAAAATCCTTAATTAATGATGCACTGAACCACCAATCCTACCCTGAAAAGAAAAGTACATGCTTCTGGAACACACAAAGAGAAAATCACCTGCCTACCTGAACAGGACGCAAAAGCTGTGACCTGTAACGCAGGATTCACATTCACATTCACATTCACAAAGCCCCAGACAAACCCACGCTTCCAGCCAGTGACTGAAAACTCTCTCCAGATGCCATCACCCAAGTCCCTAGCAGGCAGGCCTTATTCTCCTTCATGAACTGGTAGCATCAGTCACCTTTGTTGTGAAGTAGCGAGCCCCATGAACGAGATATACAGGGTGTTTTGAAAATAGGCTTTGCCAGTTCCCCAACACGTGGCCATGAATGGGATCCTGGGACAAGGACATTAACTAGAGAGCTGCTTGCATGGGCTCTTCTCATCCTGTAGACACTATGAGCCAGAATCAGCCCCCAGATTGCTCCAGAGACCCTTCGGACCTGACTATTGATACAGACGCAAGGGCCAGCGGTCGCTGTTTGTGTTGGATGCGTTAGAAAGGATGCGTTCAACAGCATTGCCAACACCCCTGGATATCTGGAACGTGCCACGTCCAGCAACATATTCGTACTGCCTTGCTCCACAAACGAGGTCCAGAAGCAGCTTTGCCATTTAAGCCTCTGTTTCCTCTTGTGCTCTTTCTCATCCCAGAGAGTTCACTGATAGCAGCATGTTTGGTCAAGTTTAGCCCTGGACAGCCAGCACAGTGAGCCAGGGAAGAGGCAGTGTGGCACTGACACCCAAAAAACCTACCAGCAGTCAGTTTCACAGCTGGGAAGTCAGGAGCCAGGTCTGCACAGAAACAATACACAGGAGATGGCCAGGACTCCACCAACCATGGGCTTCAGCCTGGTATTTTCAGACAGCTGTCGCCCTGCCTCCTCCATAACATGATATCACCATACTGCCAAAATCTACTCTTCTGACCCATATAATATTTTGCTCCAGTAACACTGAAAAGAGCTCTTGCTTTTACAGGGGCAGTTATCTGCAAGTCCTACTTCCTAACCCTCATCTCACCTGATATTTGGCTAAAGCTCACAGCTCCAATTGCATATGGCACTACAGGAAACAGCCACTAACTTTCCCTGTGTCACCTTCTGCCACTAAGGGAAATCAGAAGTGCTTTCACAGATGAAGGCAGGCAGGCAAAAAATAAAACTGAACAAAACTTTGGGGTCCCTGTGACTTTTTATATGAATCTTGAAGCGAAGAGTCAGAGCTCATATTGCTGGCACTTCAATTTCCCTGTCCCACCTTCAGAATCTGGGGGTCCAGAAGTCAAATGTCCAGGTTTAAGTAGCTGAGCATGCTTACACCACAAAAAGACAGGTGTAGGAAGATAAAAGGTATATTTTCTTCATGAAGAGAGCACCACATTGGAATTGAGAATCTCAGTACTTTCCAGAAATCTTGTAGAGAAAAACTGATGGCATCCCAAGACAGCAAGTCAACCCCAAGACCTGCAGGAGAGAGGACATGTGAATGTCGTCAGCTGCCATTAAAAAGCAAACAGCCCAAGGGATGGGGTAGCAGGAGCAGCAAGAGGAAAGGAAGCACTTGCAGGAACCAAGATTAAACCCACAGCAGAGACTGTCTGCCGGACTCAAGAAAGGGCTGAGCTGGAAACTGTTAAAACAGAGTTTCTAGAGGAAGGGAGATGGAATAATGAGGGAGTGGGCAAATTGAAAACAGTCAAGTAAGTGGAGAGTGTCAAGAAAGCAGGTATTTTGTCCAGTAGCGTATAAATACTTAGCTGTCAAATGCCACATCTCAATGCAAACTGCTCAGAGAGACTGTCAAAAAAATATCAAGTGACATTTCAAAAACCAAGAGGGAATATGCCACAAAGCTTAGTCCCAAACCTCAGAAGTTATTTGAAATTTTTACTAGAAATCTTGCTCTAAGACACCTTTTTTCCCCTCTCCCCCCTCTAAAAATGATCTCCGTCCAAAGTTTTGAAAGGATATCACAGCAGTCAAGACTTAGTCCAGATTTATGGCATAAGATATTTGCATGCAGACAGCAGGTGGCTTCGCCCCAAATGAAGACATGTGCCAGTGGGCTTGTCATTGGACTTTTCTTTTTTTTTTTAATATATAAAAGCTACTTATTATTAAAAAAAAAAATTCTGAAATGCAAGTTGCAAGAAATAGAATTTGAAGAACCTGAATTAAGTTAGCTTGCTTTTTCTCACTTTCTAGGGGGCAGGGCCAAAACAGCCAGCAGACTAGAAAGCAGTGTTTCCATTTTTGAAAGAGCCTTTTAGCTTTTTACTCTCCAGCCCAGTTTTTGGCAATAAGGCCATCCTGCAATGTTGTATTTTACTTTTTCAGATTTTGTTGAGCTATAATGTACTGATTCTCCACTAGTTTTCTCTCTTGCAAAGAGAGATTTTTTAACATATCAAGAGATATCAAAAACATTCATCAAGGTTGTCTTTGATTAGTAGTTGAAACCTTAGTCTGAATAAGAAAGAGAATTTGCAGGAACTTTTAAAAAGTTATATTAAAAAAAAAATCTTTTTCTATATAAAAAAAAAAATCTAGCCATCACTAGCTATAGAACACCATGGTACCCTCTGTTCCTGTAAAAGTCAAGCTATGGAAGTTGGCCAAATGATGAAACATGTAACAGTTGAATCTTTATCACTTTTTAATATTGGTTTAGTTACTGCATGATCAACCACTTCACTGGAAGCTTCCTGTAAGTCTTCAATAAGCAACCAAAGACATAATTGTGGTGTTATATACTACTGCCAAAAAGATTTAATGCTTACTGTCTATGTATGCACATTTCTTTTGACTTAATTCAGAGGAACTCCATTTTAGGTGCTGTTTTAACTCAAAAACCTCTGAAATTTTTATTTAGAAGCCACGTTGGAGTTTTTGTGCTGGAGCCACTGCACAGCCTGTAGTGCCTCCTCCCGGGGACCCCAGCACAGAAGGCAGCAGCGAGGGTCAGAAATACTCACAGCATTGGATGTGCGCAGGTACTAGGACACTATCTCCCTCTCGATTGTAATGTCCTTCTCCCTCAGAGGCTGCTGCTTCTCCTTGCTTAGGTTTGTATCCAGCTGTTGAAGAAAAGCACACCAGCTTTTTAACACCCTTACTCTCAGAACAGTGCTCAGCAAGCAAAACACATTTAGGGGACAATCTATTACAAAAGTGTGGTGGCAAATGAGACTGCTATCAAGCTCATCCAATATTCATTGTATTTTAGTCTCACTAGAAAGCTAAAGCTGCTAGGACAGAAACCAGAGATGCAGCTCTAACCAAAACCTGCTTTCAGCCTTTTGAGGCAAATTCACTCTTCTCTTTTCCCTAAATAGTGTCCCAAGCAAATCAAGTTCAGATTGAAGGATCCAGCCTCGAGAACTAGAAGTGTCCAAAACAAGCCACGACTGAACAGCTCATTTTGATCTGAGAAAAAGCAGACCAAACGATAAAAGCAGAGTCTCCTCAAAGAAAAGGCACATGGAAGCAGAAGAGTTGAAGCAGGCCAGCTTCAGACTTCAGAAATCATCTCTATTCCTCTACTTGCTACAGAGAAATTGCAACAGAAAGCAGATACTACTAGTGCATGGAGAGAGGGAATACGATGTTAGCTTACCAGCATCTGCTCACAGACCGCCAGCACACATCCCCCCAGTGCTTCCTGGTGTGTCTGTCCCCAAGCAGAGACACCTGTACCAGCAGAGGAGGTGCTCGGACCTGCATTGGACAGACACCGAAATATTTTTGTCATCTTATTTAGAGTTGGTCCCCATTCTTTACCCTGTATTACATCCACTGGGAATGGTTAATCCAGAAAATTGATAAATGAAGCAAGCCCTTCCCTGACACTTCTGCAAATGACTCCTGAGAAATCTTGCTCATTAGAAGCCAATCATAGCAGTTAACCATGTTGGGAACCTACTGTGTGAAGTGATAGAGAAACAGAGAGTAGGTCTGGCCTTACAGGGTAGTGATAGGTTTCTTTGGCTTAACGTTAGCACATCCCTTTCCTGTGAGACAGATACTATCTGCCCCAAAACAACCAGCATGGTGACTCACATGGCCCCACAAACACTGGGTCTCCGTGTTTGCCTTGCCTCCTAACGGGCACAACACTCTCTCTCACTCTCAAGCGCATATTCACACAAGTCCAGATCCCAAATTGAGAAAGTCCATTGATTACTTCAACACCAAAGGTGCCAACACTGACAGCATTTCCTGTTCCTCACCTTCCATTGGCAGCGCTTTCACAGCCCCACAAACACTGTGGCTCTGCGCTTGCCTAGGCTAATAAGGGTCTCAACACTGTCTGTCCCTCCCAGTAGAGCCCAGCTCCAAATCTGCAACCATCCAGGGATTTCTCCGACACCATAGGTGTAAGGAGCGAAAGCCTTTGCTGGTCCTCACCTTCCGTAGCCATCGCTTTCACAGCCCCAAAAACACTGGGGCTCTGCATTGCCTAGATGGTACCTGCCCATCACTGTAGCATTCTCTCCCTCTCAGCAGAGCCCAGTTCCAAATTTGCAACCATCTGCCACACCATAGTTGTAAAGACCAAAAGGCTTTTCTGGTCCTCCCCTTCCCTAGTCAGCACATCCGCAGCCCCACAAACACTGGGGCTCCGCGTTTGCCTTGCCTCCCAATGGGCCCAACACTCTCACTCTCACTCTCAAGCGTGTTTTCGGCACAGCCCAGCTCCAATTTGTGAACATCCAGTGCTTTCTCCCACACCAAATGTGCCAGCAGTGAAAGCTCTTGCTGCTCCTCACCTTCCCTTGGCAGCACATCCACAGCTCCACAAACACTGGGACTCCGCGTTTGCCTTGTCTTCCAATGGGCCCAACACTGTCTCTCACTCTCAAGCGCATTTTCGGCAGAGCCCAGCTCCCAGATTGTGAACGTCGTGCGATTTCTCCCACACCAATGGGGCCAGCTCTGAAAGCTGTTCCTGTGCCTCACCTTCCCTGGCCAGTGCTTTCACAGCCCCACAAACACTGGGACTCCGCGTTTGCCTTATCTCCCAAAAGTCCCAACACTCTCTCTCTTGCACTCAAGTGCATTTTCGGCACAGCCCAGCTCCAAACTTTTGAAGGTCCAGAGATTTCTCCCACACCAAAGCTGCCAGCACTGAAAGCTCTTACTTCTCCTTACCTTCCCATTGCCAGCGCTTTCACAGCCCCACAAATCCTGGGGCTATGCCCTTGCCTAGCTCCGTACCTGTCCCAACACTGTAGCATTCTCTCTCCCTCTCAGCAGAGCCAAGGTCCAATGTGCAAACATCCACCAGTTTCTCCCACACCATAGGTGTAAGGACCGAAAGCTGTTGCTGGTCCTTGCCTCGCCTAGTGTCTGAGTTCACAGCCCCACAAACACTGGGGCTCTGCGCTTGCCTAGCCTAATAAGGGTTCCAAAACTGTCTGTCCCTCTCAGCAGAGCCCAGCTCCAAATTTGCAAACATCCAGCGATTTCTACCACACCATAGGTGTAAGGAGCGAAAGCCTTTGCTGGTCCTCACCTTCCCTATTCAGCGCTTTTGCAGCCCCACAAATACTAGGGCTCTGTTCTTGCCTTGTGTCCTAACAGTCCCAACAACCTTGCTTGCTCATTCTCACTTTTCCCAGAGCCATCCTCTGAAATAGCAAACATCCATGGATTTCTGCCACACCATAAGTTCCAGGCTTGAAAGCTTTTGCTGGTCTTCACCTTCCATTGGCTGCGCATTCACTGCTCTACAAACATAGGGACTCTACTCTTTCCTTGCCTCCTTGTGTCGCAACACTCTCTCTAACGCTTACTCTCCTGCAGAGCCCTGCTCTGAAATTGCAAACGTCCAGCCATTTCTACCACACCATATGTGTAAGGACCGAAAGTTGTTCCTGGTCCTCACCTTCCCTTGGCTGTGCTTTCACAGCCCCACAAACACTGCGGCTCTGTGCTTGCCTTGCCTGCTAATATTTTCTCTCAAAGGGAGTTTGTAACCCAGTGTGTAACAATCCCATTTGCGCACTTGAGTCAAGATGTCGATTTTATTTCACTTCTGTGCAGAAATGGGTGCTAGGTGGTAAATCCACAAAGCTAGCACACTGAAACATCAAGTCAGCATCTATTTATACGCACTCATTACCATATTCAATTCCCTAATACATTACGCAGTATTATGATTAGCTATGATTGGCTAAAATCTCTTCACCTACTATTTAAATTAATGAGTATGCTCAGTTGTCCTTCAATTTGAGTCTGAGGTGTAATTATGGTAGGGAGCTCATGAGTCGGTGGTCGCCATCTCCCCCTGCCGGAATTACCTTTCCCCTAGTTACTGTTTTTTGGCAATCATCCAGCTTTTCTGGCACCTTCTGGGGTAGGATGTTCCCTTTTATCAGTTTCTCCGTTCTTCTTCAAGGTCTAGTTACTCTGGGATGTCTTTGGTTAAAGGGTATTGAAAGTTTGCTCTTCTGATTAGGGATGATTAAGTGTCCTTTACTAACAAAACCATCTTGGCTTAATACGATGTTAGCTGAGTTTCAGAGTTAGCTTTCAACACTAACAGTCCTAAAAACCTCGCTGTCTCACTCTCACTTTTGCCAGAGATTTGCTCTGAAATAGCAAACATCCATGGATTTCTCCCACACTATTAGTGCAGGATTGAAAGCCTTTGATGGTCTTCACCTTCCCTTGGCTGCACTTTCACAGCCCCACAAAACACTAGGGCTCTGCACTTGCCTTGCCTCTTAACACTCCCAAAAATCCTGCTCTCTCACTCTTGCTTTTGCCAGAGCCCTATTCTGAAATAGCAAACATCCAGCAATTTCTCCCACACCATAGCTGTAAGGTCCAAAAGCTGTTGCTGGCCCTCACCTTCCCTTGGCAGCGTTATCACAGCCCCACAAACACTGGGGCTCTGGGTTTGCCTTGCCTCCTACTGTCCCAACACTCTCTCACGCTCACTCTTAGTAGAGCCCTGCTCCGAAGTTGCAAGCGTCCAGCAATTTCTCCCACACCATAAGTGTAAGGACTGAATGCTGTTTCTGGTCCTCACCTTCCCTGGCTGTGCTTTCACAGCCCCGCAAACACTGCTGCTCTGCACTTCCCTTGCCTACTCGCTGTCATACTCTCGCTTTTGCCAGAGCCCTGCTGGGAAAAGCGAGGAGTGCAGTCAGGACCCTAAATTTT
>VYZW01055623.1:12968-48045 GCA_013401315.1 Balaeniceps rex
ATCTGCTGGAACGTTGTAACTAAGTAGCTTCTGGTATATGAAGGAATTCTGTGCATTCTTTAACTTCCTCTCCAATAAAGCTCTTCTAGGGACCTCCAGCTTCAAGAGTTGTCACCTTTCTGCTGCTTTGGCAAATACTGAGTTTTCCCTCCATAGCTTTTGTGTTTTCATTGTCTCCCTTTACCGCCACTGTGTTCAAATCTGACTTTCCCACATTTTCTTTACCTCCCAGGAGTATTTCTAGGTCTGGGTCTTAGTGGGGTTATTCCCACCCTGCACTTTGTCATCTCTGAGGGGCTCCTGAAAGCAGCCACAATGGGGCAGATAGGCTGGCTGGCACTCATGGCATGCCTGTACATCACTGGTGCTGCACTATATGCTGCCCGCATCCCGGAGAGATTCTTCCCTGGCAAGTGTGACATCTGGGTGAGTCTACAGAATGACTGGATGAGGAGACCAACGTGAAAGCTGGTTCCCCTTGAGGCTGGAGGTTGTTGTGTCAATGTTTTCTTATTGCAAGTATCAAACTGCTGCACCAGAAGCATAGGGTCTTAAGGGGCCAAACAACTGTGGGCTCTCTGAGCCCAGCTTACCTGGTACCTCTCTTGCTGAGTTACCACAAGCTGGCTGGTCTGAGGTAACTGCTGGTGTGCAAATTCACCCCAGCACATCTACTAGATAGCTTTAATAGATGGATAAGCAATTTTGCAAACCTTTTTGTGTGTGTGTTGAGGATCCTGCAAACACACATCTTACCTTGCTTCTGTGCAGAATAGCGCATGGTTGTTTCTCTGGTGTTCAGCGTGTTCTCTGGGATCTTCACCATGTCTGGCTCCTCATCATGTGTAGCCAGTGAAAATGCTGGAAAGAGATGGTAGACTCTGGAGGGATCTCTAGCCAGAAGAAGGGAAAGTGGGGTGAGCAGGTGGGTGGGTGGGGGAAACTTGGAATGAGGGAAAGGATCATGAAGACTGTAGAGGGCAAATATGTGGGGAAGATGTAAAGAAAGAAATTGGGTGGAGCAAGAGTAGAGATGAGAGGGAGGTAGACCTTTGAAGGGCCACTGTACTTCTACGAGGATAGTTTAAGGCCTCTAAAGAAGCTTAGACATGAGAATGAGGCCTGGGTTGTTTGCGTGGCTTTTGCACAGCACAGCACCAGTTTGCTAGACTTGTTTAAATGGCCAAACAAAGCCTTGTTACAGTAATGAACTAGGCTCCAAAAGCACTGGTGTACCACCAACTCATTTCCAAGCTTCCTGTGGAGCCTGCAAATACACATTTGTAGAAGTTTTTCAAGAGCATTATCCATATTGGTATGGCTTCCCTCAAACAAGGGCATGCTTTGTCATGTAGCTCCCTCATGGCTTTCATTCTGTATAATCAATAGCATCCTGGGCATTCATTCAGAACATCTGGTTGTTTCTAGGTTATTAATAAAATACTATTTTTTTTTCTGTTCTGTTTCTCTGTGGCAGAGAAATAAAATAACAATGTTCTGAAAATTCACCTGGTAAAACTTATGCCTGTGACCAGAGCAGAGTTTGTACTTGTTAGCTGTATGAGATAGCCCTTTTTATTAATAAACCACCAGTGTGTGTTGTGGAGGAACTAATTTTAAAAGTGTCCTGCTTAGTCCTTTTGTACAAAGCTCTGAAATTATCCTTGTCCCTTCACAAAGATGCACTTATGTAGCATATTTGTTGATTGACCAGCTGGCTACGATGACTGAAGGAAAGGGTGGGGTGTGTGTGGGGGGAAATTGATTATTTTCCTAATGATAGGAGAGGGAGGGCTTTTAATAGTCAACTTGGAGAACTTTGCAGCTTGTGGTTTGAGGTACTGCTGCGTGTTACTGTGTACTTCAGCTGAATGTGTGGCTTTTTTGGAGACGGGGTAGCGCTAGAACCCAAAGTACCCCAGCTGAACAGAAGTGTTTTCTTTTCCACAGTTCCACTCCCATCAGCTGTTTCACGTCTTTGTAGTGGCTGGCGCTTTCGTGCACTTCCACGGGGTTTCGAACCTCCAGGAGTTCCGTTTCACGGTCGGAGGAGGCTGCACAGAGGAAGATGGGATGCAGTAAAACCAGCCTTCAGCCCAAGATCATAACCAAAACAGTACCGCAAGCGCGGTTGAAGCATACAGGCTAGCGAAATGAATACCTAAGAAGAATCCAAGTTTCAGCTGATGGGGCGTGGAGCTTCATGGGGATTCTGACTAACCAAGATAAATTCTATACCTCAAGCAATGGAATGAATCAATTTGAAGACCAGGAAATTCTGAAACCCTAATTTATTCTTGGGATCTACAGATTGAGCTACAGAGGACCCTTCCAAATCGGCTTCTGTTCAATGCCATATTTATTTGTAGAAGTGGGGAGGGATAGCTTAGCAGTTTCCTTTTTTTTTAAAAAGAAAAAAAAATCAAGGTTAAATTTATATCCTCTTGGAGGGTTTGGGAGTTGATTTTAGATGCTCTTTTGGGAGAAAAACAAATTGTAAATAAGATTTCTAACTTTCTGTTTAAATAAAATTTATATAAATGTTTTAAACAATGGGTGGGGGGAAAAGGGTTTTTGTAAAGAATGCAACATGCAAGTACCACACACTGTTTCAATTTTGCACAAAATAAATGATTGCAGGAGGACCAGGTAAAATTCCCAGGAGTGAAGCATGTTGGCCCTGCAGGTTTTCCTGGTGGCCAGCATGCCCTGGGCAATGTGGGGTCCTGGCCAGCACTTGGAGTAGGTTCAGTATGCGTACACAAGGGTTGTGAAGGCTGGATTAATCACGTCATCCAGGTCACAGTGTTAGCAAGTTTTATTTATTTGAGTAACTCGAAAGATACATCTGCGCCCTGCCTAAGCGTGTGGGACAGCTGCCTTCCAAGCTTGCGTGGTCTGTATAGTTTTGGATAGTGAATCTTACAGTAAGTTCTTTTGGTTCTCATCATATGAATTGGAGCACGATGGGATAACTGCACATGAAATGGCAAACAGTCCGACTCCATCAGTGCCTGCCTATACCTAAAGGCCCCTGTTGAGTAGATGGTTGCCATTTGTGGGCCTGCCCTGTTTTGTCTGAACAAATTATGGTAGTGCACTTGTCAAAAGATAGTTGAGCATGTGAGGGGGAAACAGAGGTGGGGTTAAGATGGACTGGAAAGAGGAAGCTGTGCACTCCAGGACTTGGAGTTAACAGTTACTGCAGACCTCAAGCACATTACCTTCTCATGTGTCAGGCTCCATATGCCAAGGGAGTTTGCAGGTTTTTCTTTTTAAGAGGAAAAATCCACAATGAGCCCAATGCAGTTCCCTTTTTTTATTATTTTTTTTCCTTAGGTCTGCTTCCCATCTGTGCTTTAGCAATGGGACTGCTGGTATTTCTTAAACCTAAAACTAAGAGTTCAGTTGGATTGCTGTGGAGCAGACGCACCTCCTATATAAGGGGAGCTATATGCCCTTCTCTTGTGTAATTGATGTAGCTTGATCTTTGGAGCCCAGTCAGAAGCTAGACTGAAGGAGAATCTTTGGAGTCGTAAGATGAAACTTGAACGTTTTGTTTGTTATGGCACAGGTATTGCTTGGAGTGTTTAGTTGGAAATTCAGAGCAATTACCTGTCTCATAGATGAGTTAAACAGCTCATAAAATGCTGTATTTCACAAGGAAGGAAGGTAAAGGGTAGGGGGTTTTTTTGTTGTGTTGTGTTTTGTTTTTTTTTTTTTTAAGACTCCTGCAAGTTTGAGTTTTCATCCTTCAAGAGAAAAATGTGGATTGCGAAGATCTTCCCATACCCTGGATATCATGGAGTGTGTTTTGGGGAGTTACTTTGCCTAATGGAGTCAAGTAGAAGCAGAATGCCTTCTGAAAGTTGACTGGATATTAAGGCTTCACCCCTCGAATGGAGTCTTTGTAAAGCCTCCGAGAGCAAGGTCAGCTGCAGAAAGAGGTGCTGCAGCAGAATCTGTGAGCTTAGAGGGACGTGTTCTCAGTAGGATAACTACACTGGATGCCTGTAGGGCCAGAAGTAGTTTATCACAGGTCTGTGTGGTACTAAAATGAAGTAAAGAGCAGTATTAACTTGGATGTAAGGGCTAATAGCACTGGCATCCCTGACAAAAGATGTAGAGTTGCCTGGCAGGAAGTATACTGGTGTCTGAGAAAAGCGTGGTGCATATCAGAATCGGAGTTGTCTGTAAGGCACTTTGGGATACCTCTGTAACAGTACCAGCAGAAGTGGCAGTCCTGGATCATCCCACATTCACTCCTTGAAGGGTGAGTGTAACCTGGTCCTACGCAGCACAGAACTACTACAAAAACAGTACTCCACCTGCTATTCTTAACCCAGTCAGTCTCTCCGTTCGAGAAGTTTGTGTGTTCCAATAAAAACAACGTAGCTGTGCACTTTTCTGTAGCTCTTGCTGAGAACTCTTCCCAGGTTGGCACCTGAATGCCTTACTCTCAGCAGTCAGAGGCTTGCTTGCTCTGTGTGCAGGTTATTGCCATAGAATAGTTAGGACCTACAGCTTCTTTCCTTCCCCATTAAATAGTGGCCTTGTTCAGTATATTTCTTTTTAAAAATTGCTTACTGTTGAAAGCAATGAAGCACATTCTAGGGTTTTGATGGTTGGGGACTCTGGTGATGGTTCCATATAAGATGGGATCTTATTACTTGCTGTATTCTTAACTTCTGCTAATAAAAGAACCAAATGGAACATTGTCTAGTTTGGGTCTTTCCATGCTGTTTGTGAAGCCTGAAAGAGTTGCTCTCCCTTTCTTCCTTCCCAACGCTTACAGGCCACACTTCATAGGTAAAAGACTTCTGCTGGTGCAGAAACCAAACTGATGCCTAAATGCTTGTTTATGTACAGTTGAACCGATGCTTGCTGTATGCCTCCTTGAGCAAAAGCCAGTGGGTGGGAGTTCGTGTGACTGAAACGTTAGTTCTGCTATGTGGCAGCCTCTTGATCACATCAAGTTTGTGCCTGGTCTTGCCATAAGATTTCAGTACCGTTTAACATATATAAACATTATAGCAGACAAAGGTGTCCATGGACTGTGCTGCCTCTTAGTGCTAATCTCGAGGGAAATTAGTTTTTCTGAAGTTTAGGCTTTTATTCGATGCCCGCTGGAGTTGCTGGTTGTAGTACGTGGCAGATAGCGGTGCAGGGGAAGGAGGTGGTGTTAGGCATGGCTGGTGCCACCGCTTCATGAAGCTGCTCGTCATAAGAATTCCCCTGACACACAATTATTCTGAACTTGCAGAGGATGAAAAGCCTGTGACAACACTTATCCTGTCCCATGTCTGCTTGGTTTTGACCTCTGCCATATTTTAAAAGTAATTTGAGGACAAAGTGGGATTGGTGTTACTGCTAAGTTTCATCTTTTGATTTGGAAAGCTTAGCTGAACCCACATTGTAGAGTGAGGGCATAAAACTGCAGGGTGGTCTTGGGGCTGGCTAGCCTTTGTCAAGTCTCTCTCTCCATTCCCCAAGCCTCCATCCGAACTTAGGCTAGCTGTAATTTCAAAGGTTACCTGGTTTTGCATATTTAGAGACACTAATTTTCAGTGGCTCAGTTTTCCAGTTCCTGGTCTTGCAGATTTCAAAGCAGACTGGGTGCGTACTGTTCCCTTCCTCGCTGCAGGGTTTAAAAGTTACTACTGCAGGTTGGGTGCCAGGGGATAACAGGCAGACAAGGGAAAGGAACAAACTGGCCAAGGAGTCAAACTGAGTGGAGCATGGTGGAAGGAGCAGAAACTGATTCATGGACAGTATTGGAAAGCCAGAGGTGAAGCACTACAGGGTGAGAACTTGCAAGGAGGAAAATGGGCAGGAGGGACTGAGGGTGAAGAATAACAGCTGGCAGGAAAGAGGGTGGGTGCTGGAGACCTTAGTGGTTGCAGGCAAATTTTTTAGGTGAGATTGAGAAGAGACGTTCAGGAGGCCTGGACTCAAATTCCTGGTGCAGAGGAAATGCCTCCCAGCCTGTACCCGAGTAAGGGATCGATCGTCTTCTCCTGGTATGCAGGCTTAGGGGCTGGCAGGGGTGGGAAGGAGTTGGGTTTGGCTGGGGAGGGAGCGGGTCTGGTGCTGACCGATGAGCCCTGTGCCTGGAGTGGGGCCTTCTGCTCCCTCGTTGCCATTCCTCGGCTGTCAGCAAACATCTGTTAACTGCCTGGGCAAGATACGCATAATCCTCCTCTTGTGTTGGCTCACACTGAGTCTGGGCATCTACAGCTGTGCTGTTTATCAGTTACTTGACTCAAGATACATGTTTTGCAGTGCCTCGTAAGAGAGCCAGCTCCAGTAAATGACCTGTGACAGCTTGAGGTCTCAGGATGGATTTTTTTTTTTTTTTTCTTTTTAAAAATGCAAAGCAAATTCAAGAAGCATGGAGAACTTAGGCATCAGATTACACACAAATTACACTAAAAGAAGCTGCCATGTTTGAATATCAATTGGGTTTATTTTGTTTTCAGGAAGCAGAGTGATACTTAAAAGTTGCCTGGGCAGGCTGAAGTTGTACGTTTTACCTCTGCTGCATGTAGTTGTGGCCACGCTTTGCCCTCTCCCAAGAATCACTTGCTTCTCCAATTGCAAAGGGTGAACTTACCCTGAGTATGGATTAAAGTGCTGCTATCAAGGTGAATGTCTAAGGCCATTGCCTAACTTTTTAAGGAGCTGGAAAGAAATGAAGTGTATGATTATGATGGAGGAGCTGAGCTTGGTTTAGTTGAAGCTATTAGAGGCTTCCCTGCAAAACTGAGTTCTTTTTTCCCCTTTATTTTTTTTCCCCCTGCCTCCTGTGTGGTATCAAGCAATTTGTTTCAACCAAGCTCTCCTGCTGGTCAGTGCTTCTTGTCTGGAGTGCCCAAGCTGAAATTCTCCAGGGTGATTTCCAGGACTGCTGAGCACTGATGTGCTTTGAATGAAGTCCCCTAAAAAGATCAGCTCCTTGCAGAGGACGTGTGTTAATTCCTAGGTCCATATTGCTCTTTATGAAGGAATACGGGCCTCGAGCTCACGGCAATGTTGAGCGTGTCACACTGGATCATCTTCAAGTACTTTAACAATGAGCAACGTAGGAGAAGCACACGAGGAAACCCTCTGCCCAGCATCACCTGGGCAGCGCTGCGGTTCAGCCACTCCAAGAGGACCGCAGTGTAACTGGTCACTTGTTCACCATCTTGTTCGCTGTCGGGAAGGTAGGCTCCTGGGGGAGGGATGGCGGGATGCGAGCCTGGCACTTAGGCATGTGCACAAGGGGATGGTTTGCCTGCTCAGTCTTAATTCTGGTATTTCCAGGAGCTTCACCTTTGCCCTTCTCTCCTCTAGTAAAGTTCATGTTTGAACAACAGAACTATTACTGTTTCTGAGCTGGGAGATGTTTGTGCTGGAGCTTCAGGATGATCTTGCTTTTTAGCAGCTTCATCTCTGGTAGCAATACCACTGGGCACAGAGGCTCTTCACAGTTGGCAGAAAAAATGAACCAGTCTAGCTGTAAACGAGATAGGAAAATCACGGGCCTGGCTGGGTTCCCAGAGCAACGATGCGTTTCCCTAACTGAGGCAAACAACACTCAAACCCGCTCCAGTAGCTATCTTTTGTTTTCATCTCTAACCATGCTGAACCTGTGCATGTGGTTTGAGGTTTGCCACAGCGCTGGCTGGAGCAAAGCTCCCCCAAACCAAAGCGGTTGTTCTCTGCAGCTGATGCCAGGCTGCGGGGCTGGCTGGAGCTGCTCGCTGCAGCAGAGGCAGGCTGGGGGCAGCTCCCTACTGCTGGCAACAGGAGCAGCCGGGGCCGTGGGGCGGCAGCTGCTGCTGGGAAGGAGAAAAGGGAAGCCGTCCCTCCCGGGAGGGAGCAGCCGCTGCCACCACCTCCCTCCCTGCCTGCTCCTGTGGTGGCCAGCCTGGGGCTCTGCCCTGGCTCTGGCCCAGCTCCCCCCGACCCGCTGCCCGCAGGGGCGGCTGGGCTGGGTTTGCTGCCTTTGCCAGGGATCCTCCTGCCAGTTTTGAAAGTGATGCTGTGTCCCTCAGCTGGTCAGGAGGGGGGTGACAGCAGGCTCCAGCCTCTGCTGCCGGGGGGGCCGGCTGCGCCGTGCTGAAGAAAGCCGCTGCTGGCTGAAATTTAGACAAGCAAGCACAGCTTGGGTTTTTGGCTAGCATGTAACATACAGCATCGGCGTACTCGCTCTTGCCAGCGTGGGGGCTTCCCTGGCAGCTCCCTGTCCCCTTCCCTGCTGCCTGTGAGAGGCCAGCCCCTGGCGTGATGGCTGGGGGGCGGCAGGGCCTCCCGCCACCGTCCCCACAGCCTTTCCTCCAGAAGGCCAAGGATGCACCTGCGCGCATCCCTGTGCAACGCGCATGCTGCTCTTCATAGCTGTCGGGAAGGACGGCAGCGGCTGCCTGGCCCCGGTGGAGCCAAATGGGAGTGTACCGACAGGGCCCGGTGCACAGCCCTCTCCTGCCGCCGGCGGGGGCCTGCTTAGGGAAAGGTGGGGTGCCAGGGCACCCAAAATGCGAGGCAGCAGCAGGAAGCAAGGCAGGAAGAGCTGATGAAACTTCCTGCGTGGCCCACGAGGTATTTACTGAAGAAACATGCTTGGTGGCGTTCAAGTGGGGCTATTACAGTTTGCGTCACGTGCTGATGACAAGCTGCATTGTTGTGGCTGATGTCATGGGATAATGTCATGCGTAATGACAGCGGTGTTCGCTGGCTGAGTGACAGCAGGTGTAAAGGTGGCGTAAGGGGCCCTGCAGCTGGGGCAGGGCAGGGCAGGGCAGGGCAGAGGCCCGGGGAACAGCCTGCCCCAAGGGATGGGGGAGCTCCCCAGCGTCCAGGGGGGACGGGAGCAGCGACACCCTCCAGCGAGGGTCCAGCCAGCGATGGAGTCACTCGGCGCACAGGAGTTTGACGTTCCTTTTCCACTTGCTTTCGAAAAATTGCTTTGTGTGAAAGTAAGTGCCACATTTGGCTGCCCTCAGCCCCCTCTCCTCTGCAAGCAGAGGCTTGTGAGAGCGCAGTGTTTCTGTGCAGAAGGTACCAATGGGCTTTGTCGGCAGAAACAGCATCCTGGAAAATAGCCTGAGGAG
This sequence comes from Balaeniceps rex, assembly GCA_013401315.1. Lineage (NCBI taxonomy): Eukaryota > Metazoa > Chordata > Aves > Pelecaniformes > Balaenicipitidae > Balaeniceps > Balaeniceps rex. The sequence continues at coordinate 22,064 of VYZW01055623.1, forward strand.
CTCGAGTTTGAGAGGTGCACATAAAACCAAGCAAGACTGTGGTGCTGGTCCTTCGCTGTGGCAGAGAAGGGCACCACCCCCTTAACCCACTTGGAGCGTGCGGCTCCTCGCTGCGACCGCTGCCATCCCCAGCCTGGGATGTGCCAGGCTCTTGCTAAGTATAAGCCGACTTAGGCCAGCCTGCTGAAACGTTGCTGCTTTTGTGCCCGCTCCCAATTGCAAACAGCTGCTGTAAATCCAGGGCTGATTTTCCTACTATTTTGTAGGATGAAGTCATCCCTGTCTGGTCATACTCGAAGGTGTAGTCATCTGTCTGCTCTGTCCCAAGGCATGAGTCAAGGGAGGGCACGTGTACGCGACGCTGTGCGAGGTGTGTGTCCCTGCCCGCGACTCGGGTGTCCTCAGTGCCCACCACAGCGTTTGGGGTGGGGGACACAGTTACCTCAGCCTGCAGTGGGGTGTTTCTGAAGCCTGTAAGGAGTGTAACGGAGAGATTTCAGGTCCTGTCCCAGCTCCCTCTCCACCTGCCTGCGAGGAAACCGGCTGCAGGTTTAGGGCTTGTGAAGCCCCTGATTTGTGCAGCAGCCAGACGTGGCTGGGTGGGTCTGACGGACACCCCTCACTGCAGAGCACCGCTTGTGACTCTCATCGAGTCTTGCCTTAATAGAATAAACCCCGATGCCTACAGTTTGCGTGCTTACAGGGGTGCATGGGATCTTGCAGGAGGTACAGCTGTGATTTATAGTGCCGTACCAAGATGGCAGCAGGATGCTGCTCGGCTGGAAGTGAGAGATGGCTCTTCTCACAGCTGCGCCACTGCTGGTTGGATCCTCTGGCCTCAGATCTCTGCTTTTGCTGACCTGTTTTAATCTGCTGTGCCCAGCATACGGCTGAAGAGCTTGGGAGATGGAGCAGCTGCTCTTCCTGGGGATTTTTCTCTCACTGCAGGGCCATGAGCCACTATCTCTGCCAGGCGAGCAGAGCAGGCGGTGGAATTTGCTCAACCCCATGTCGGAGACAAGAAACAGGTAGGTGTGCTTGGGGTCTGCTTTGCTGCAAGAAAAAAAGGCAAGCCATACCTGGGCACAGCTCATCCCACCGTGGATCAGCAGCACCATGGGAAGAAAAGGGCTGTGTTTGCCTCCTAATAAATGGCTCAGACAAATCTCATGTACAGAAGGAGGAGCTTCTGTCACAAAACTGCATGCCGCAGCATGTGTGTGTTGCCTCCTCTGGGGAGCACGGGCAGAGGCCCCCTGGGAGCTGCTGTGGCCTAGCACACCCGCTGGGGCTTCAAGGGCAGCTGCGCTGGGAGCTGGGGACACTCCCGTCCTCCTTGCCCCCCGCAGCAAGCCCAGCTCTCCCAGCTCCAGCAGCAGGTCTATAAATCGCACCTCCTCCCCAGGCAGCAGGGAGTCCCCTGCAGAGGGATACCCGGCACTGCCTAAACGGCACTGCTGGAGCTTCCCAGGGACCCTGGGGTCTCCTCCGTCCCCCTGTGCAGGACATGGGCAAGGGGGGATGCCTAGGGCATGCCTATCAAGCAATGAGTGCAAGTGCAGGGGCACAGGTGGTGCAGCCCAGCGAAGGGCACGAGGAGACTCCCCCCCAGGGCCCTGCAGCCAGAGGTTGGGGAGCTCTGCCACAGGAGTGGGGCACCCCCAGAGCAGCCCTGGCTCAGGTGGTTGTGGGCTGTGGGCTTATGCCTCACCCTCGCCCCCTTGCAGGGGCCACTCTCCTCTGGAGACACACCAGACCACCTCCTGACTATCAGTTGCTGTCCAGTTTCACCTCCCCAGTCCCCAGCTCAAGCCCTGCAGCATGGGTGGGAGGGGACCTGTTTGCTGCAGGGTGCAGAGGGCACTCGGGGAGCAGCTGGTGGGCGCTGGAGGAGGCAGGACGGGCTGGCGGGTTGCGATGTGATCTTTGGGACCAAGGCTGCAGAGGCCAAGGCAAGTGCTTGACATCTGCTGCCAGCCCCAACAAAGGCCCAGCTGAACTGGCCAGCTGTGCCCACAGCCCAGCTCTTGCAGCCCAGTGGGTGCCCAGGGAGGCGCCGGCACGGAGGGACCAGCAGCTCCAGGAACGGCTCCTTTTGCTTTATCCAGGTGCACCCCAGCACTGGCTGCACCGAGGGAGACGTCCATCCTGCTGCTCTCTGCAGCAGCTCGACGCTGCGGTGTGCAAACAGTGCGAGTGGATGTGCAGCCTGGTTCCCAGCGTGTGCTCGGGTTTTAAGTCAGGGCAAACCTTCACCCTTATTTTTTGGTTTAAGAAATCATCCAGGTCTCACCTCTGTCCTGTTGCCTCCAGTTACAACCTATGCACAAACTTGCTGAAGCAACTAAGCTGGGTATAATTCACATCTTTGCTCTTTCAGTGCAGGTCTCTACAGGACCATGTTTATTGTGGATTAATGCACCTGAAATCAAACATGGTTCATAAGCAGCCGGGCAATGTGTACTTACATACCTTTTTTAAGCTGAGTGGAGCTGGGACTGCTAATCCTTTCTGACAGGGAGGTCACCCTTCAGAGCGGTGCCCCAGGAAGGCAGGCACCAAGGGCAGGCACACGGAGCTGGGGGAGCTGTGCCAGACGGCGGGGGATGCCCTGAGCCGGTGGCTCCTCCGTCTGTGAGTGGCCTCCGAGCTCCTTGGCCTTGACAGAAGCCCCTTTTCCCTCCATGCTGCCTTCATCTTCCTTGGCTGCTTCTGGCTCTGATAAGGTCACTGCATCTGAAGCCTGGAAACCATCTCCACCTCCAGATTAACGTCCAGTACCACAGTTGTTGCTCTCCTCTTTGCTGTTAACATGCCCTCTGACAAGGCAAAACCCACCACAGCAGGGGCTGTACCATCCTGAAAGGTCCCCATCAGGACCTGGTTGTGACCAGTACTGTCCCCTTAGTGCCGGGTGACACTGGTGGCAGGAGGGGCAGCATCCATACTGACCCTAGCACACCTGGGGTGCACTTGTGGGCTCCTGCTCGTGCGGGGAAGGGGACAGCCCTGGTGTGAGGATAAAGCCCTTTCCCATAAAACTGACCTTTGCAGGAGCTGCAGGTGGGTCTAACCCTGGTGGCAGTGGCTGTGGGAGCGGGTGGCTTGGTGAGCTCGGTGAGGAGCCCCACAGCTCCACGTGGCCAACACATGCAGAGGGCAGCATTACAGGCAGCACTGCAGGCAGCATTGCAGGCAGCACTGCTTGTTGGGCAGCGAGCAAGGAGGGTGCAGGCGCTCGCCCTGCAGGAGGTGGCAGCTCGGTGTGAGGAGCCACACAGCTCTCAGGGGGCCCAGAGGGGTGCAGGGGGGCTCCCAAACTGGCCTACCTGGCAGAGGAGGCCAAGGCAAGGCATTGCCTTGCTGGCCTGCTAGCCTGCTCCATTGGTGCCACTGCGGTGTACCCACAGGTGCTGGGGTGGCTACAGATAGGGACAGTGTGAAGCTCAAGGTAGGACCCTGTTTCCTTCTGTAGCCATTGGCCGTGGAATCCCTACTCCAGCACGTACCCCACCGGTGCTGGGACCCCCCACCCTGCCTCAGAGGTGACCAGAGAGCCGTGGGCTGTGTGGTGCAGCCGGCTGGTTCACAGCACATGCTACATGGCCAGAGGCTCATCTTCCCGTAGCTCTGGTAAAAACAACGCTGCAGCGACCCGGAGCACTTCTTGGTGTCCCCCCGAGTTGCTGGCACATCTCTGATGGCCAGGCCACTGCAGCTCTGTTTGCAGTCTCTTCACCCGCACCCTGTCCCTGTGGGTTCAGCAGGGAGAGGGATTTCTGGGATGTAGTGTAGAGCTGCGATTAGCACCAAACATCACATGCTGAAGCTTAAGTATCTATTTAAAATATATTTGTTTTTAACGAGAAGGTATGGAGCAGTTCATACAAAAAAAAAGAAAAATAGGTGCTCCCCACCCATTGTCTGTAAAGCTCTGTGAGAAATGGCCCATGCCCACCAGCTGGGAAGGCTCAGGGCAGGGGGCTGCTCGCCCTGGGACAACCAAGGGCAGCTTCAACGAGCAGGGCAGTGCTGCTTCGTGAGGAAAAGTGCCTGTTTCTTAGCTGCTTCTGCAGTGAAACTAGCAGGCAGTGGGGAACAAACCCTCTCCTTTGGTGGGTCATACATAACCCGTTCCCAGAGGTAAGTCCACATCTAGACAAGAATCTGGATGCTGTGCTAGCAGTGTTAGGAGGAGTCTCCTTGGCAGAGCTGGCGTAGCTGCAGCTAACTAGTCAAGCCATACTACTTCCCATCGTCTGGTTGCATGTTACATTAGTGCAGTTCAGGTTAGGCGCCATGTCCTTGCCTCTGGGGTCCTGGTCGAGGACCACCCCCAAGACCAGGAGATGCTGCTTCCCTGCTGGGAACCACTAAGGGCCCTGTTCTGGCAGGGCTGTGCCTGTGCTGCTCTGATCCCAGGTGCTCAAAATCCCAGCAGCTCCCACCGAGGTACAGGCAGACAGCATCCGCTGCCCCTCCTGCTCTCCTAAGGCTAGATCTGCCCCACTGAGCCCTCTGCCTTCTGGGGCCAACTACCCCGAAGTAGCTCCGAGGGAGGCTGGGTGATGGTGAAATCCAAGCCATGCCAACGACCTTGGCCGAACTGGCTGGGTGCCAATGGCCAGGAGGAGCAGCTCAGTAGGTGGTGTGCTGGGAGCCGACCCTGCCGGTCCTTGCACAGGCCTTTTCCCATGGGCTTTCGAGGCGGGAGTAGCTTTCACCGTCAGCGTCATGCTGGACCTTGTGGTGAATGACACAGGATGCGATGCACCGTGTCGTTAACACCTCGTCTCCCCAGGGAGTTGCAGCGGGTGTCCCAAAGTGGCCTGCACCCCCATCTCCTCCCCTCCCGCCGCTCCGGCCAGCAGCAGCCCTGTCCTCCCAGGTGTCTGCCACATAAGGCGTGTTGCAGGGCAGCATCACTGTTGCAGGGCAGCATCACCGCAGGAGCAGCGCCAGGGGCAGGAGGAGCAGCATCGGTGAGATGGAGACCTCTGCAGCACCACCGCAGTCTTGGGCATTTTCCTGGGAGATGGAAGAGAAGGCATCAGATTGCTTACCGCCAGGGTGGCCGCTGGCAGAGGGAAAGGAGCCTGCCTCTCGCCTTTGGAAGGGGGAGCAATGCCTGTGGCCAAAAGGAAGGATCACTGGGAGCAAGGGAAGGGACTGGTTTGATGCCCGTGGGCCACCTGCGAACTAGGAAGCCATTTGCTGCCTTGGCTTTTGCCATGCTCTGCCCCACACCCTGAAACCTGTCCCTCAGCCTTGGAGGCTGCAGCAGGAGCAGCTCCTGCCTGCACATCCCGCCTGCAGCTCCTTCCAGAGTCCCCCACCCACAAGCTGGTCACTGTGCCTGCTCCTGGCCCTGCGGGGCAGGGACAAGCAGCCGGGCTGCCTCGCACACTGTGCGAAGGTGCCCAGACCAAACTTCTGCCAGCAGGAGAGCTGCCTGCTGCTGCACCAAGCCCAGATCACAAGGGCTGGTTACAGGAATGGGGGCTGTTCCAGCAGCTGAACCCCCCCAAAGAAGCCCAGCAACCCTCTCATGTCTGAGCTCAAGCCCTTCCCAGGTGTCACTAGTGTGACCGTCCTCCTGCTAGGAAGCCCCTTGGGAAGTCACACGGCTGTGCCTGGGTCATGATACACACAATGCAGGGGTGCAAGAGCAGACACATGTGCATGGGCACTGGCATGCCCATGGTGAAACCCAGCCGTGTGCTCTCCCTCCCTCCCGCGCTGCCCCGGGGTACCTCGGGGTGAAACGCGTGGCACGTGTCCGGCCGCCGCCTCAGCTTCTGGGACCGCATCCGTTCACACTTCACTGAAGCGTTATGTGCGAGGCTGTTAAGGGCAGTGGCAGGCAAGGAAAAGGGGGCCGAGTGTTGCACAGACCCATGGGGCCCTGATGCAAGTCATCTAGGTGTAACTGCACAGCCTGGGAGCCGGAGTGGGGAAGATAAGGGAAGGGCAGGTCATCCTGCATGGGCTGGAGACATCTCCAAGCGCTAGAAGGCGGCAAGGAACGATGGGCAGCTGAAAGTGGCCAAAATGCATGGAGAAGGCTCAGCTTCACGGTGACAACATGCACTACGTCATCACCCTTACGAGAAGCGAGGGATGAGGACCCAGCAGGGAAGGGTTATGGAAGGACCTGGGAGTGGTGTTGGGAGCCAGCCCAGCTGTGCCGACCCCACCACTGAGCCTTTCTCCTGGCCTGTCCCACCCTCATCCTCATTACAGTGCATCTGACAGCCTGGCCGGTGGAGGCTGCCTTCCTCTTGGGGGGCTGGAGGCCAGGACTGTTACCTCCTCTCCACCACAATGCAACTCTGCCCGCTCTGCGTCTCTCTCCCTGGCTGTCCCACAGGTCAGGCCATGCCCTCCACCCCCCTAGCAATTGTCCTGGGAGCAGGTTTTCCCACCCTAGCAAAGACGGAGACAAAAGGGCCCATGGAGCCATGCGTCCCTGCTGTGCATGGAAGGATATATTTGACCTCTTTCACATCCAGCAGGACAGGTGGGAAGATGCTGCAGTCGCAGGTGGCATCCGTGACGAGGAGCAGGAGGTTACTGCTGGCGATCTGCTGCGCCACAAACATCCTGCGAAGAAAAGAGTGGGTGGGAGAAAGCACGTGCCTGCCGCTGCAAAGCCAGAGCAGCTGCCCCAGCACCAGCTGGCCCACAGCAAAGAAAGCCAAAGAAAACAGAGATCATCGGAAACGAGATGTCAGCAGGAAGCAGGAGAGACACAGCGAGCAGCCGTGCGCACGGGGGAGGTGGTGTTAGCACACCTTTTTGGCCTCAGGAAGCTCTGAACTGGCTCAGATTTACAGCTCCACACTAGGCACAAAAGCCAAAATCAAAGCCAAAACGCAACCAACAAAAAAAACCCAACACAAGCCCTCCCCAAATGGGGCAGCATGTCACAGCAGATGACACCTGAGAAGACCTGGTTTCATCCAGAGGTGTGCCAATGCCCATTCAACATGTATTTATGTGTATGCTTATACAATGCGAGGATATATGTACTATGTGGCCCTGCAAGGGACAGAGTTTTGCTAAATTTCATGTTACCAGAGTGAGAAATGGAGAATCCCAATAGCATTGCACATTACATTGGTGTGATGGGACTGACCAGCTGGTGCTTGGTCTTGCCTACTGCCACGAAAAATGTGCAGCTTCACTTTGCAGCCACAAGTTCGCCTGTCCCTTCCCCTCCCCGTCGGACAGGCAGACTACAGAAAGGTCCAGTGATGAGCACAGGTGAGGCTGTGTCTAGATGTAAGCATTTGCCTGAGGATGTGCACATGAGAGCTTGTGGAAGCGCTGCTGCCGGGTTGTGCAGGCGGCGGAGGGCTTGCGTGGGCAGAGCAGGATGAGGGCAGGCACGTGTTTCAGCTGTGTGCAGGGTTTTGTGCATGAGTGCGTGTGCATGGGCAGCTCAGATGTGTCTCTGTGCTCACAAGGCTGTGTGTGCCTGTGACTGTGGGTTTACACACTGGCACGTGCCCATCTGCGGCCCCCCGGGCAAGCATGGGCAGGCGGTGCGTGTCCAAGCATATGCACACCAGTGTCACTGCAAGGTGCTGTATGCGTCTGGGCATCTCACCAGCCCGCGCCACCCCCCGCCTGATGCCTTGCAGGCATTGCCTGCCCTCTGCCAGCGCAGAGGCTGCAGCCAGCCGAAGCAAGGCTGAGCTGCCCACGTCCTCCACTGCCTGCCTGCAGCCTTGGCAAGGAGCCTGCGAGCTGGACTGCGGCCGCTGCGCACAGGGAAGGCCACGGACGATGGGCTTGGCATGCCTGTGCTGGTGGCAGGGCTGCAACGCTGCAGGCAGTGTGTGGCTCTGCCCACTCCCGGTCCTGCTAACCACCTCTCAGCCAAGGGAGAGGGCTTCTGGATTAGAAACACAGGTTTGTGAGGATGTGCCCACTGCACCAACCAACCTGACTGCACCGGAGGACCACCCTGTGTCCCTGGTTATTCGCCACCTAGTCTTGCCACCTTCTAGCCTCCAGGGATTTCTGTATTCACTTTTAGAATTGTTGAATGTCACCCACTGCAGCTCGACCATTTCGTTAGTATTCCTGGCTGATGACCGGTTGGGAGCCTTGATAAGCAATTTTAACCCACGCACAAAATCTGTAACCAGGATGGAGGTGCCCCATGCACCAATCCGCAAGCTAAATTTTTGCCCAGGATGGAGCACCCAGCCTATTCTCGCTCCGCTGGGAACCACCTGGGCTTGCAAAACGTGATGGGGAAAGCCTGCACACCCCAGTGTGCCACAGTCTAACGCTCCACAGAGCCTGTGTTGGGGCACGTGTCTCTCCTGAACATGAAAGTTGCAAAAGAGATGCGCCCAGTATCCAGAGGCTGCAATCCAGTCCCACGCCTGTAACTACAAAGGAGCTCAGCAGGAATTAGGGGCTGCTGCTGATGGAGCTGGCAAGGTGCAGCCTCCCCAGCCCTGTTACACCAGTGACTCCAGTGGGATGGGCAGTAAGAGACACAGGGTTTAGGCTCATCAGACTGAGATCATTCAACCCCCTCCCAATCTCCCCCCAGTCAGGGGCTGCTGTAACCACCACAGTACAAAATACCCATGGTGGAAACCTCTGCCAGCTTTCCCAGGGAGGGTGGGTAGGTGCTGGGTTCCATCAAAGAGGGGGCCAGCCCCAGGCTGCGTCAGTGGTGGAGATCTCTGCAGCAACAGCTTAATGCACAAACAGGTCACTGTGGGGCACTCAGCTCCTCTGGATCCACCCAGAGCTTATTGCACCTACACAATACCTTGTTGTCACCAAATCTGCAATCTCTTCTTCAATAACAATGTTTGGCAAGGCCTGGTTTTCCTGAAGTCATGCTGACTAGTGCGGGCTGTTTTCCTAACCTTTAAGTCTTTCCTGCAGTTGATCCAAGACTGAAGTCAGACCAGGTAGGATTGGGGTTTTTTTTTAAGAGGGATTCCAGTCAGATCTGTTTGGACACCTCAAGTTAGGAAAAGCTGGACCAGTGGAAATTAATTCTTCTGTCACCTTTCCACACATGATTGCTGATGGTGCTATGCAACTGCTGAAAATGGTCTCTTTTCACAATGACTTTTCTGTTGTTTTGGACTGTTCATTCTCTTAAAACGAAAACAGAAAATAAAAAAAGTGGACCAGTGTTTTAATTTCTTTCAGTTTAACACTTCGTTTTTCCCCCACTCCTGCTTTTTTTTTTTCTATAGAAAAACAGAAAAGAGCGAAAATATAAAAAGGAAAAGGAAAGCCAAAAGCATTGCAAAAAGGAAAACTTTCTAAGGAGAAAACTTTTGCCAGAAACGTGAAAAAACAGAAAAAGTTCCTTTCTGAAATCTGTGGAATGGAAAGATATATATTTAAATGTTCTTTCCCTCATTTTACAGCCACCTCTGCTTATTAACAGATGTTTTTAATTTTTTTTTTTTTTCTCTTTTATCGATAAGTTGTAACTCGGTCATTTCACCTCCTCGTCCAGCGTGGCTGTTTTGCTCTGCTCTGTGGCCAGAGCTGCGTATGTGGTGGTGGCCACGCGACGGGGACAGCGGCAGGTGACTCTTCTCAAGTTACTGCCATCACCAGCGGGATCTGCAACCAGGCTCATGTGCTGTCACGTCCTGGGGATAGGTGCACAAGCCCCCGAATGAAAGGGAAGCTGCAATTCTTACTTTTGGCAATCTCCACACTCGATCAGCCCGTTGGTCTCCTTGATGGCCGGCTCGTACACAAAAACGGGGTACTCGGTGTCGCAGGGCTGCAAGGTGTCGTGCTTCTTGTGCTTGTGAGCTGCGATGGTAAGGAGACAAGGTGAGAAATGAAGGGCAGAGAATCATGTAGGAGCGGTCTGCACTGAGGTGTAAGCATTTAAGACTAGCAATGTAGGTCAGAGCAGCAGCCCTGCGCCCCACTCCGACAGTGGCCAAGAGCAAGTGCCTACCAGAGAAGAAGGGGAAGGAGATATTGCAGCAAGCAGCCAGGCAGTGATCCCTGGTCCCACTAGGTGGTGTGGGAAAACCGGCCTATGTGAGAAATGTGCCCAATATTCCCACTCGCCTCCCTGAAGCAAGCCTGGACCCTGCTCTGCTGAAGCCGCAGCACTCCAGGGACCCCCATGGCCAGTTACGCAGGGGCATTTGGGCACTGGTACCCCTGTGTTCAAAGGAGGGGGGGGTCTACCGAATGAGCAGCATCAATAAAGTCCCTCCTGCCTAACCCAGCCCTGGTTCACGCACTTTTTTAAACATTCAAAGCTGCGACTGGGCTGGTCCTCAGTGCCCGTGCTGAGGGATCTACCCCTACGGGGACCCTGTGTGTCTGTGGTGGGGTTCTCCATCAACCGCTGATCCTTCCTGAGCCCTCTGACATTTCAGAGTGAGCCCACAACAGGCAATTTGAGGGGTTGAATACATGTCACATAAAAAAGAAAACACTGCCAGCAAAGAGATCAGGCCTGAGACCTCAGGGAAGCAGACGACGGCTCTCGAGGACCAGCAGAGGCCCACCTAACGTGTGGCGCTGGCTCCTGGAGAGAGCCATCCACCGCAGAGGCACGGAGCAGCTGCTCCATCACTCATCAGTCACACACTGTGGGGCTCCCAAACTAATTTGGGGATGAGGGGGAGCTGAACTGCCTTACTGAGCCTCCCTCGAGAAGCAAGGGCATCCTTTCTAGGAGTTCAGCAAAGTCTGCCTTGCCTGAAACTACTGCCTTGGGCCCTTCTGGCAATTATTTTCTGCAGTTGGAGGCAGCAAAGCCAGCTCCTGCTGTAAGACACAGGGGAATGTTGCCGATGGAAATGCGAGGCTTTGTTGCTAGGGTAGAGGTGGTTGTGGCTCAGCTAACAACAAGTATGAGAAATGGTTTCTACATCAGTTTTGGATCTGAGCACAAAAGACTCTCTCCACAGCCCTCCACCCACACAGCGGCTGCAGGCAGCCCTGCCGGGGGGGACGGACAGAGAATAGAGTCCTTCTGATGTGGAGGACGACCGGCTTATCCCTTGCAGCAGCAACACTGAAGATTTATAGAAAAACACAGCAACATGGGTTTTAATCAGTAAATGTATGGTAAGAAGGCACCAAGAGGGTATCCATGATCCTGATGGGTAATTTGCATCACTGTAAAACCCTCACTGAGAGCTATGGTCTCCTCTCCCCTGATACTGCCGAAGCACACAGAAAGAGGCAGGCACCACCCCGAGGAGCTTGCTGTCTAAACAATGTGGATTACGTGAGAGAGAGAAAAGCTGGATGATTTTCTCTAGTTTTTCTCTCCACCATGGCGATCCAGTGACACAAGACATCCATTTAAGAGCCAGGAGCTGCAGCCCAATCTCCCCGCTAATGCCTTCCCCAGGTGAATATGATGGGTACTCGAACACCTTGCTGCAGTCCAGAGCTGTGCCTTGTGCTTTTCTTCTGAACTCTCTAAAAATGTCACTCACAAGGCAGCCTCCTACTTAAATCCTCCCAGATGGTGGGACCCACCTTTCAGTATCACGGTTAGGTTGGTTTTTGCACAGATCCAAAAGCACACAAGGCTTGATTTCAGCCTGATGCCTTGTCCTGTATTCACCCTGGATTCACACTAAATTGATGCCTTGTCCTGTATTCACCCTGGATTCACACTAAATTAATCAACTAAACTCACCATTTCAGGGTCCGGCAGCAACTCTGCCGCCAGCCAGGAGCTGCCTGCCTGTCCTCTGTCACCATTCGTTGTCCCTCACACTGCAGAAGCATGGAAAAGCCTCTCCCATTTTTGCTAATGGAGAATGCCTCTGACTAGTACCTGTCACGGGAACAAGGAGTCCTGAGGACATTCGGGATGAGCAGTAGAAGACCTTATTACTGAGGTGAATTTCAAAGGCTTAAACATTTCTGATGAAACACACAGAATATCCCCATTTATGCTGAAAGGAGAGAAGCTGCAAATGCTTTCCAGCTCAGACCAGCTCCAGGGCTGGTAATCGTATTCTGGCCAGTGAAGTCTCTGATGGAGTGTGAGGGACAGAGCAGGAGCCCTTCCTTCAGCCTTAATTCACTGTACTAGTGGCTGGGAAAACAGCTCCAGACTCTGAAACATGTGGCCAGACTATCGTAGTCTGGGCCAGGGACAGACCTTCTTAGGGACATGCTTGTGGCAAAACCACACATTGGTCCCTCAGCCATGAACCATCAAAATCCCGTTGTGTTACCCCCGGATTCGCAGCACCGAGTGACCAGGGCTGTCACCGCAGCACAGCTGTTGGCAATGGACTGTGCTGGTTCTTGCTCAGAAGAACAGCTGTGATGACCACAAAGGTGACCTGATAAAGTTGGGGCACAGCTGCTTGCAAGAATTTAGCGTATGGCTCATGTCAGGAGTGGCAAAGGGTCCTGACATAGCAGAGACTTCATTCAGGTCCTCATTTTTCCCCCACCCCTGGCAAAGAATGACATTCTCCACTAGCTCCAGCTTCCTGATGTAGTGTCATCAAAGCGGACGGAGTTAAAAGCCATAGATAAAACAGTGGTGTGAAGGACAGGGTGCAAGGAATCAGACCACTGGCTTGGAAAATATGGGATGGAAGGAGATTTGAGGCCTCCTAGCCTCAGCCAGTGTTGAATCAGGGCCATTGTGCTGGACTCGGGCTTGGAGAACTGGGCCTCAAGGGGAAAGGCAGCTAAAGAGACTGCACGACCCATACCCAGAATAAACCTGCACCCTCTGCCAGTGCCGACCAGCACTGCTTGCTGGCCTGACCCGCACACATGGGCAAGAGCTGTACCTCAGCTCTGGACACAGGACCAGAGAGGCAACACTCAAGCTGTAATCCTGGGCCAAACTGTGCTGCGGTGGCACTCACAGGAGCAGCCTGTGCATCCGGAGGTAAGTGGTGGGAAGTGCACCGGGTTTAGTCCCTTCAGGGGCACTTTTGCAGTGCAGTACGGGCTAAGTCATGAACAGAAGTTGCATTTCTGTTTGCAATCTTTCACGAACATCTGCAATTTGACTTGCTCTGGGTTAACCTCATCCCATGCACCAAGCTGTATTTTTAAACTGCGAAATTGGCACAAGTCCCTTGCACAGACCATCTTAAATCAGTTTCTTGGCACAGGCTAAATGAAAAGAAGACACTTTAAAATCTCCTAACTTCTGCACAGAGACAAGACCTATGACAGAGATTATGCTTAAGCCTACTGCCACTTAATTTGCTTGGAAGCAATGCAGCTGCAGCAGTATCAAGAAGTTCAGAGGAGCTCAGTAGCGTGTACATCATCAGCAAAATGCTTGGGCTGAGCCTCTGCATGCACACGCTGGACATCAAAATGTTATCAGCGCTCTGAGAGTCTGGTGGTCATGGATTAGTAAACAGTCAGAGGAGCTGATAACAAACTGCAAACTTTATAGCAAAGAGTGAGTTAATTCCAGGCTGTCGTTGCTACCATCTGCACTTCCAGAAAGACTGTCAGACATTTGGCAACCAATCCTTCTGAGTAGCAAAGGCAGCCACCGCGCCTTGTTATGAACTATACAGCCCAGATTTGTGAACTCTTTCCCACCAGCAGAAATCACCCAAGTCAGTGGATTTACTCTGGGACACGTGAGACAAAATCTGCCACTTAGTTACAAATACAAAACCCAGAATTTAATCAATTATCTTGTAAAATATCCTCTGTGTACATTACCATGCAGTCAAAAAGAAACTTTTCTGAGCTACAGAATTCTAGAAATAGTCCTTTTTAGGCTGCGTGCCTTGGCTGGAAGTATTTTTGGCTTAATTAAAGGCTTTCAAACCTGTGGTGATGTCCATAAAAGCAGAAGCCCTTAAAACACAGAGAGGAATGAGATGCTGAGAGCAGTGAAAAATCTGTGGAAGCAAACATGTCTTCTCACCACCTCTGAAAAGCAGATTTGCATGATGAGTGCAGTCTGAATACATCATGCCCATATTCCAATGGCAAGTCTCACCTTCCCAGAAAGCAAGAGAACTTGGGAAGCAGAAATAGGCTCAGTGCTGCAGAGCCAGAGGTGCACAGTCAGGCATTAGATCCCCGACTGTTAATTCCTCTGCACATATCCCTGAATAAATTTGTGCTCAACTTCTCCCTCACAAAAAGTCTCTTTCTCTCCATACTTCTTGCATACACCAGCCTTGGCATGCAGTCAAGAAAATGTTAACATCTCTGGCAAAAATCTACAGCCCCTTCTCAACAACATGTGCAATCCATTTCTTCCAGCCCCAATAGTATTCTTCCACCCCGCTACTCCCCCCCTCACATGGACACTCATTTTTTTCATCTGTAGTCACCCTCTCTTTCTCTTCCTCTTCTTCATCCAGTAAGACACATTCCAACTGTCTCTATTTCTCTCTCTCTGTCTCACACATATGTCTTGCTGGGCAGAGAGCACATCGGTGAATACAAGCTAGATATGGAAGCAGGGAGATACAAACACAGCGACAGTCTGGACTCTGTCTGGAGGGATTTCTAACTAGCCTGTAGGAGCAGATTTATGAGCCAGAGCATGTACTTATCCGTTGAACTGCTTGAAAGTAACTCCACATTACCCTGAAGCTGGGCTGGGATTCATCAAAAGGAGCTAAGCCATGGGGTGTGGAAAAGAAGACTTAAGTTGCCTCTTAATAGCTGAAGTCTATGAGACCTGTACAGTTTTTCCTGCGAGAAGGCACGGGTTGGTCTTTAGTTTTGGTGTGATGGCTGAAAAGAACAGGGCAGCTGGGAAGCACAGTGCCTTAAGGACATGCCATGGTACACAGGCTACAGGCCCATCTATGCCGTAGTAATGAGTGACGGTTTTGTCTGTGCCTGCAGTCACTGAGGAGGCTGGTGTTTTCCTTCTTGTATTGACTTCTCAGTGACAGACCTTCAATCACCAGCTCAGCCAGCTAAATGAGCTACAGCATCGCTTGCTTCTTTGCAGTGCAGGGAAATAGAGCCAGGCACTGCCTTGTCCCTGTCACACCTTTCTGCAAGTTCCCCATTGTCCAAAAGGTGGAAAGAAGTCTTTCCTAGCCTGGGATTTCTAGCTAAATCCTCCTCTTTTCGCTGCTAAGTGGTTCTACTTACAGTGATGGAAGACAGCCTTGGCTGGAAAAGTCGCATGACACGCACAGACACACAATGAAGATGGAGCCACGCGACAGTTTCACATGATGGCAGCGCAGGGAAGAGATGAATTTGCACACAGCAGTCAATGGAGGTGATGCGGGAGAGACATGAAGAAAGCACAAAAGGAAACGGTGATGAGCAGGGCAGCAGTGAGAACCCTCCTCCCTTTTTCTCACATCTCCTCAAGTGAAGACTAAACCAAACTGCAGCCATTTAGCATCCACAGCAGCCCCCTGCAGGAACACCAGGTCTGTCTGTCCTCCAGAAAGAGCAGTCCCTCCTGCACTGCCACAAGTACTGCACTTGCTCATCTGACCTTCCCCCCCAATTTCTGCATGGGGCCACTCCGTTATCCCGATGTGTGTTAAGCAGCAGCCAGGGCTGCACAGAGGATACCTGCAACTTCTACCACCATGTCTGGCGATCCTTTTCGGAGGAGGTGAGAGGGACCTAAACAGTACCCAGACATTGGGCTGGTTCTCTGACTAGAAGGAAATTTTGCTTTCTAAAAAGGGCTGTTTCCCCACTATGCCAGGAGTTCAGTGCAGAAGACTCAGCCCCACAGTTAGCAGGGGAGGTACCACTGTCTCCACTAAAAGCACCAGTACTGCTGAATAATTAGTAAGGATGTAATAATGGCACCTACATGGCTGCGCAGAGCACTCCTCACCTCTCCCTTCCAGTCACTTCAGGGACATTAACATCCCCCCTGCCTGTGGGGCAGGGATGGGACTGCGGAGACTCCTGGGATGTTTTTAGCAGGCAGCACTGCAGCTGCAGGGCAGGTCGCTGGATTTCAACCCAGACATACCCCTCTGCTGCGCTCAGCTGCTGTGCAATACCATGTGCAATACCATGATACAATACCATCATCTTCTCTCTTCCAGAGAGGGTCCAGTGGGAAAATGAAGACCCTCCATGTGTTATTGAACCTTACAGGTTTCTGGCAAGCTTCCTGGGACCCCTGCTAGGCTCCGGAGAGCCTGCTGATCCAGCCCTGCTTTGTCCTGTCCTGTAGGCCACCCTCAGGTAAGACTGGAACGAAGTCTTTCCAACCGAAGGGCTTTGCAGCTGATGGTTTCACTCATCTGACTGCACATAGGGTGGGGGTCCTTGGAAAGAAGAGCCTCCCCCCACCCTGGCAGTTACCCTGAGGAAAGCAAGCAGCATGCTCTGAGCGGCACGCACCTCACCCTGACCGCTCTGGTGCTGTGGCAGCCTGAAATGGGGGTGGGAGTGGGGGGAGACGGGGTGGTGGTGGGACCTGGAAGCTGGATTCCAGGGTCGACAGAGCGAGAGGTGGTAGGGCAGGTGGTGGGCTCCTCGCACGAGGCCAGGCTTCCCTGTACAGCTTCTTCTGCCACCAGCGGCTTAACACTCATGTGCTATGGGGCGGCTGGACTTTTGTGTACTCACCATCTGCCAAGTTGTCCGAGTGCCAGAAGCTACTCATGTTAAACTCCAAAAGGAAGCTGTCAAAAGAGCAAGAACAGAGGATGCTTTTTCAGCAGCCTGGAAGGATGCAAGTGTCAGGGAGATGGCCCTGACGCGTGGCGAGTATCAGTTCTAAAATGTTTACTATGTATTTGCTGGCAGTGGAAATATGAGTTGTTTTTTTTTAAAATTTTTTTTTCTTTCCTCTCCACATGATGAGAGTGTAGCTCTGTTATCATGGGATCTGTATTGTGGAATAACTGAATGGGCTTTTACCTGAAGTGCATACTGTGCGGGGGCCTCGCCAGTGAAGGAAGGACTGAGTACGGCAGCCCTCGAGGCTGGGAGGGGATTCAGTCACCACGAGACCCACCTGAGGAGCAGGCACGGACGGCCATCAGGGAGCCTGTACACTGGCTACATGGAGGTAGCTGCCCATGGCATTGAATTATTCTGAGTTACGCTCAAGCCCTAGAAGCTGGATCTTTTCCACACCTTGCCTTTTGCAAATCCAGCAAGCTGAGCAGCGGCGCTTTCATCCTAATTTGAACTTGAACTCTGAGTCCCCCCAGCAGTTTGAGGTGAGCCCAAATCCAGAGCTTGATTCATGGCCTCCCCTCTCTCCTCCCTTGCCTGTCACTCAGACCTGAGCTCCCTGGCTTCCTTCCTTCAGCCTTCGCCCCCTGCGAAGCGAAGGTGTGCATTTGCTCATCACTGGCAAAGGAGACAGGCAAGAGGACTTCGCATCAAGGATCTGCACGAGGCCCCGGGAGACCCGAGTCCTATTTCTGACTCTGCCACTTTGTACTGAGTGACTTCAGGTAAATCCCAGACCCGCTCCGGGCCTCTGCCTCTCAAAATGGGAATAGTAATAGCTTTCTGTCTCCCAGGAGCAAGGCGCTGAGCTGAATGTCAAGAGAAGGCTGAGAGCAATGCCCTGTGCGAGGGCTCTGCTTGCAGCTTTCTCAGCTCTCACACCCATTGGTCTGAGCCTCCCAAACAGCCCCATCTTTTGGTACTCACATGAGGAAATCACTTATCAGCCATTTCACTGCAGCTAGAAAGGCATAAATTGGCTGGAGAACAAAAGAAGAAATGAGAAATACCATAAGGACTTGGTCAGAGAGTTTATAATTCTTATGCAGGACCCCATGTTTCAGACCAATTCCCTCCACTGATCAGAGCTCTTGAAGACAGGCTGGAAATTCAAGGTCTGAGCATCACTGGAAAATGTTCAAAATACATCAAAAGCCAGCGGAGCTGCCTTGCTACTAATAATATCCTCTCACCCCCTCCCCGTCAGGGTCAGGGAGTTTATCACAAATGTATGAAGGACTTTGAAGATGTAATTGCTTGATGATTTCTCTCCAGTATGGATGACCTTGAGAGCTCAGAGCAGAAGAGAAACACAGCTAAATGGGACACCACCAGTTTAGGATGCTTTTATATTCTGATAGCAAGTGGTGTTTCTGGGACAACCAACAGCATTGCCCAGGATTAAGTATTATCTGCCATTGATTGATTATGCTTAACTGTGCTTTCATCCAGCTTTTCCTCAAGATGGCATGACTTCTATCATCTTCCTGCTTTTCAGCTACAAATTGGAAATCCAGCATTGTCCTAGGGACAATTCATCTGCAGAGGATCCTGCTGCTTCTTTTCTTCATGGTAACCATGTCTAATTTTCATCTCTCCCTCTCATAATCATGCCCGTATCCTCAAACCCAAACCAGATACAGTAGTCACAGGACACAAGATAATGTTCCATTACTGCTAACTGACTTATCTTCAACCAAAATAAGTCAGCAAATAGTAAAATGTATAGATGGCTGGACATTTGACTGATTTTTCCTTTGAATGATGCATATGAAAAATGGACTTTTCTTGATTTCTTCCTTTTCGAGGATTTTGCTAAGAGGGCAAAGGGAGAGATGAAGGCCGAATGCTCACCCTTTTATTCTCTTCCCAATTGACCTGTTTTTTGGCAGCTCATATTTTGTGACATTTCTTTCAGTTATCAAAATTCTCGAGGATATGATCAAGCAAATATTTTCACTGCAATCACAATATGTTATCTATCCAGCTTAAGTATAGCTATTGCCAAAACTGACCTATTGTTAAAAATGTAACACATTATTAAAAAGTAATATTTTGTTGAAAATTCTTTTACTGGAAAAAAATGACCATGTCATGCTGTAGGATGTATTTCCAGCACACCACATTTTAAAGTTTCAAAAACCCAATCATAACAGCAATAAACACATCCCTGTTTAGGGTTGCTTCAACCAGTTTGAAGTAGCCTGTGTTGAGTCATTACTTAGTTCTGCCTGTTTGAGCCTAGGTTAGGAAGGTAGAGTGGGATTAGATTATTAGCTTGCATCAGACTAACGAGAGGTTGCATTTGGGTACTAGCAAAACTATTCACTCTGATAGCTTGTTCCCTGGGCTATCAGAATTTCTCAGCAGCTTTAACCCCTCTCTCTGTTGCTCCAAGTCCACTCATGCTTCCCTGAGAAGCTGACAGCTTTCTCCCAGATGCTCTGTTCCCTGACAGTGCAACTCTCCTTTTTGAGCTGCTCAGTAAAGCCATGCCCTGTAAAAGCGTTTCTGTTCATTTCAGCTGCAAGCTGGTTCTTCAGCTTTTAGGACAAGCCTAGCATAGTCTAGTTCCTGTCCTCTCCCTGGTCCTTCCAATTTTCAGTGAGATCCTATACGCCAATAGAGAGCCAAATTGGAAACCACTGTCAGTGGTCATCACTGCCTCAGAATCTGCCTTAGATGAGTTTGGACATTCCCATCACTTGAAAGCAAACAGCTACTAAGCTCTTTTGGGGACCGTGCTACATCAAGGTGTTGGAGACGTCCTAGGAGAAAGCCTCCACAGCCAAGCCCAGAGAGGGCTGCGTGCCAACAGATACATACGCTGAGCAGAGGCCGGGCACCGCTGTGGTGGTGGTAGGGTACTTTGCACATTGCTTGATAATCATACATGGTCACCCTGCAATCAACACAAAACAAGCAAGCAGTCAAAAGCAAGCGATGCAACTGCCTACGGGACGCACATGTCAGCGTGTACTACTTTTCCTATAAAAGATTCTGCATGGGAGAACTAAAGCAGTGGCCTGCTTACACATGTTGTTTGGTCAGTGCTGGATTTTGCAAAGCGAGAAATACAGGCCCCGGATTAAGGTAACTGGGTCAGTACAGGAGGAAATATGTCCCTAATTTCAGATGGTGAGTAAAGCAGGCTGTGAAGCAGGAGAATTAGAATTGTATCTACTTCAGGTCCCCCTAGTTCCTGTTTTCAAGTCACTGAAACTCTGAACTCTTTTTGACATGGGCTGAGGGAGTGGAGTGAGATGAACAGAGGTATTTTTAGGAGAGAGAGAAATGTGCTCAGCCAGCTGCAATGCCACATCTGGGGGGCTCTCAGACAACTGCTCATAGAAGGGCTTTCCAAGTGGCAGGAGGAACTGAAGCACTTCACCCAAAACACTAAGAAGTGTTTCCCATAGCATCTTGCCCTGGAAAAGACAGAGAAGCAGCTGCTTTCTGGCAAAACAGAGATCAGGAGTTACTGTCTCCCTCTGTGCTTTGCAGCAGGTGGAAGAGCAGGAGATGAGGAGAAACAGGGTGTGTGGTGATGATGGCTGAGCAAGTCAGGGGAGGGGGCAGGTAACTAAAAGAGCTCTTGTAGCCAAGTAAGAGAGCCACATGCACCGGCACGTGCATTTTCCCCTGCTCAGAGGTGCTGCTTCTGGGGACCAATATGCTCTGACCCACACACCAGCTCAAGAAAGAGAAGTACAGGCCAGAGATCCCCCACTTACCGCCTGAACATGCCCATGTTTAGCAGCTGGGTCATTACCGAGCCATCCACTGCACCAAAAAATTTTCCAGTCTGCAAGCACAAGAAGGGAAAAAAAACAGAATAAACTGTCAACAGTAAAATTTCCAAATGCTTGATGGCTCCAGCCGATCCAGTCTGTCTGGAGGCCTACTACACATAATGAGTGCTTTATAAGGAGGTAACGCCGAGCTTTGTCCTTTGGCTGGCTGGAAAGCTTGAGGGAGGACTTCCCCCATTACCAGCTGGGCATCCTGCACCATTTCTACTGTGCTTGGAAATGATTTAGCCCATGTAAGTGCCTGCAGCTTGTGACAGAAAAAGGCAGACTCTCAAGCTGCAGAGACCCAGGCACGTTGATTCACTGGAAGCCTGGGCTCTCCTGTGGGTTTTTCTGAATCCACGTTCTCTGGATCTGAACACCTGAGTCTCTTCTGCCTGAGCCTCTCTGCGAGCACGCGGCTGCAGCGGCTTCGGAAACCTCTGCTCTCCTGCTGCCCTAGGCGAACTGACTCACCACACCCAAGTGCGCCATACACATTTATTTAGGTAGCAAACACAATTTTACAACTCACTGCTGTGCAAGTTCTGAGCAGGCAGTAACCCAAACAACACAACACACACGAACCCATCCCTTTAGCTTACACACGATGCACTGGCACGGCCAGAGCTGTGCTAGCACAGACTCCACCCTAGCACAAGTTGCATTTGTGGGGCAACAACTCCCAAATCCCGCTTGCGTGCCTGGACTAAAAGCAGAGCTCGTGGCCCTGTGGTCCACATTTTGGAGTCAATAACCTCAAATACAGTCCCAATCCCAAATCCGGGAACCGCTGCTCGAAAGACTTCTTAAAACAAACAAGAGTTCTGGCTTTTCTGATTACTAAACCGTGACAAATCTATTGCAAAAATGCTTTGAATCTGCCAAGTCCACTGCTTTGTTTGCAAGCAAGTAAATAAAATACTCGTAAACAATAAAAACGTGGATACAAGCTGTCCTCCATCTATTTCCCTGGCTCATGGGTCTTGACACAGTAAATAGCTCCCATATGTTATGGAACTGTTCATGCATTTTGGGGGGGCATTTTACTTTTCCACTGATAGGCTAGCAGTTGTTTAGCACGTATTAGCAGATGATTTCATTTATTTGAGTGGGGCATTTCCACTAAAAAAAACCAACCCCTTAGGCAGATGTACCTAAGATCATATGGCAATCATCTAACAGTAGTGTTACATGGTTATGAGCCTCTTCCCAACAGGCTTTAGAAGGCATTTCACTGTATAAATCGATACATAACATCAACTCCCCTTCAAGCATTTAGGCTGTAATCGTCTCAGACATAGTCAAATGTGTCCGAGCAAGCGCTAACTTTTTTTCACCTCCCTCGCTCTTTCAATCTGATTAGGGTGGTGAGGAGGCCAGCTGCTTCCACTTAATACCAGTCTGCAGCCCCAGCAGGAGCCAGAGCGGTGGGATTTAATGCAGTGCAAGCTGCAGCCGGTGTGGCAAGGGCAGAGGGCCACTGCAGGACTGTAAATGGGGCCCAGCCTGTCCAGAGATGCTGATGTCTGACTGAATTTCTCTGGGTAGGATGTCATTCCCATAGGTAAAAGTATGAGGAGCTATTAGTGTAATTGAGAGTAAGGTCTAGGGAATGTGTTCAGAAAAGCATCAGCAAACTGGCCTTTAGCACCAAATCAGACATTGAAAGCTTGGTTCTGTTTTAGGTACCCTGTGCAGGTAAGTAACACAGCAAAGCATCACTTGGCAGAACCCAAAGCAGTCCTGTACTGAAGGGATGTTTTGCAAAGCAGCTCTCACTGCAGCCTGCTTCCTCCAGTGACTGGCTGCTGCTCTCCCAGACATCCCTCTGCTGTATTTATCCTAACTCCCAGCTCTGGGCAGGTTTCCACAGACCCTTGTAATTTCAGAGGTTCACATCACAAAGCATTGCCTCTGACATCCTGCGTGACACACGCTGTACCACATCCCCCTGCAGCTGAGAGCGTACAAGTACATATGCAGGCTATGCACAGGGAAGAGATGCGTCCTGGAGCATGCATATGGCTCACAAGAAACATCACTGCTCACAGACATATATGTGTCCATGCTTTGCTGGCTTGTTAAGCAATTTGTACTTTTGGTACACCCAAAAGCTGTAGACAAATGGGATCTGCCAAATGGGCCAGGCTTTGGGCGAGCGGGCAACCTCTTTGCCTCATGTCTCAAACAAAGCCAGACCTTACTTCTCCACAAGCTCTTCCCAGCACTGGTGGGATCTTGGCCTTCTGGCTGCCACCCTGCATCCTGTGCCTGGAGTCCTGCCTGGGCAGAGCTTGCAGATATACCTGCAAGATGCCTCAGGGAGAAGGCAGCAGTCCTAAAGAGGTTTAGCGAGTGAGGGGACATCTGGATGCAGCAGGTGGAGGGAGCTCCAGACCTGTGATCCGCAGCTGTGCCTCTGGCTGGCAGCGAAAGACGGTTGAAAACTCAGGGGTGGTTGTGGGGCCACGGATGCAAACATTGGCAGAAACATAGCACCATAGTGCGGAGCTGCCCTCGCGGCAGCACAGCCTGGGTCTGCCACTTACTTTCCCTTCCACCCTGCCCTAGATCGCCTGGTCCTCTCCCTCCCTCACTCCCTTCTCCTGGCTCTGGCTATTAACTCTTTTCTCCCACTGCGATGAGTCTGGATGGGGGGGATTAGCCTGAATTAAGAGATTACCCGTTCTTCCCCAAGTAATCCTGCAGGGAGCTTCCAACGCGTCACTCATTAAAATCCTGAGTCGCTCTTTCTTCTGAGGTGGCTTCTGGCTGCTGGTAAGCTTCCTGCTGCCTTCAGGCAGAGGTTATTAGAGCCAATCCCCCATCTTGATCCCCCATCCCAAGGGCAGAGGGGAGCAGAGCCTGAGCCAGGCTGTCCTCACCCTGTTTGTGTGTGAAGCCGCTCTGATGCAGTCACCACAGGAAGGAGGTGAGGGCATCAGGCAGACCCAGGCAGGCAGCAGGCAGCCCCGGGCAGGCAGCAGGCTAAGCACACTGTAAAGCATGGCAGCCCCAAGGGAGTGAGCAGAGAGACAGAGCAAAACATCTCTGAGCCCCTGGCGCAGGTCTCCAGTGCCAGCTTCTTGCTTGGGGGCTATAAGGACACCGGCACTTTAGCACCTCTCCACTATTCTTAGCTTGCACTTTGCCCCAGGAAGCAGGCGTTTTGGATGTGAAAGCTCCTTGGCTGCCTTCCCCGGCGAAGCGGGGATGCACGTGGGGCTCTGCTTGTGCTGGAGCCGCCACAGCCCATGTGGCTCAGTGGGGCAGATGGTTTGCCTGTGCACCCTTGCTCCTTCAGCATCTGATAAGCTCCCCACCATCCCGGCCGGTGGGGCAGAACAGGCAGCATGTGGGCAGGCTGCCCTTCTCCCCACCACTGGGCTGAAACACTGACCCAGGCAGCTGAGCCACTCTTGCTGGTCCTGGTGTCAGGTATGAGGCAGGGAGGGAGGGCAGCAAACTAGCTGACTTCTCCAGAAAGGCAAAAAATCCACAGAAACCCAGGTAAGGGATTTTGTTTTTGCATGATGTTAAAAGATACACCAAAGGAAGAGTGTGGGATGGGGCAGGGAAGGCCACATAGCAGCAAGTGATCCCACGCAACAACATCCAGGTGGCAAGGCTATGAAACCCAGGGTACTGATTTAATGCTGCTGCTGTCTTGAATTCCTTGTAGGGTTTAACAGTCTGGGCACTCACTGTGCCACTGGGAAATAAAAGCAGTAACTGGAACAAGATAAAGAAATCAGAAGAAAAGTAGTGGTGAACTCTCCGAGATCTGGGGAGGTAACAGCTGGAGGAGATGACAGCTCTGGTGCCAGCCAAAATGCCTGACCTTGGAGGCATGTGGATAACATTTATAATTTACCCAAATCCACTATAATGCCACATTTCTGCTAGTCAGATCTTTCAGAGATGAAATTTTTGCAAAACCCATTTTCCATAAGATGCAGGAAAAATACAGAGACAGAACCCAGGAGGGCGGTGCTGAGGATGAACGGTAGCCGTGGTACCTAAAGGGTGTAGTTGCCTTTATCTATGGACACACGCCACAGGGCTCAGTAAAGCACCTTTGAAAATGCCATGGGGGTCAGAGGAGGAAACAGTGACTCCTAAGACTACCAGCCCATCCCGAACATGCAGCAGGACCTGGCCTCCCAGAATAGGGAGCCAATGCAACTTTACAGCATTTTGCACCCTTATTTTTCAAGTTTTCCTTGCTTTTTTTTTGGCACACCACATCATTGAAGGGGGACTTTTACTGCAATATTCAGTGTGCTGGGTAGGTCACTCTCCTGACAGAAAAGAGGGTGGTTATTCCTTGCAGTATGCGCCCCTCGATATCTGTCTGTACCACGCCCTGGTGCCACTATGTTGCTGACTCATTTTTCTTTGTGAATCTCAACAGTTCTCATCTTGGCCTCTCTGAACTTACTGTGTAGTGCCTGTAGAATTCATGATCTCACCTTTTTCTTTTGCCAGCCTGTTCTGAATATGCTAACCAACACAAGTCCAGATGGGAAACCATGGGACTCATATAGCTGATGTTTTCCATCTAAACATCCATCTAAAAATTCCTCTTCTTTCTTTTCTGTCCCAGCTACTTTGAGATCAATGCCACTACTTCACGCTTCACTCTTTAACCAGAGCTTCTTTAACAGCCTCTTGTAAGGGACTCTGTTCAAGGCTTTTAGAAAAACTGAAATGCAGTAGGTCATCCATTCTCCTTTATCTCCTGATTTACTCACACTTTCAAAGAACTATAGCTGATAAGATAGGTTTTCTTGCTTTATAGAAGCTGTGCTGCTTGTCCCAATCACATCCATCGGGTGTTCTGTTACTTTATTTTTAATTACCATTTCAACCTGTTTGTCACATCTTGAAGAAAGTAATTTCTGGGATTGGATCTACTGCCTTTTGGAAATACGCATACAGTATTTGTTAACTCCAGTACTATGGCAATTTTAATGAAACTCCACACTTCTGTCAGTAACAAAACCGCTTCGTTTCCCATTTCTTCTATAAGCCCACTGTTGCTATTGACTTATTGCTTTGTAGTTTATGAGACTGTTCCAACACATCACTTTCTGACATCCAAATCTCTGGCCTTTTATTATTTTGAAACAAACAGCTCTGTGGTGAATTTACTGGAGAGCAGAAAAGTATAGCTAAACCATGAAGCATCTGGTAGTTTTGACTTTACCCAGGCTGCACGGGATGTCACATCACAAACTGTGCTCCTTTAGCTCCCTAGAAATGGTCACAGAGGTGCTGGCAGCAGGAGGAAAGGAAGCAACTTCTGTTGCTTATATTTTTATTACTATTCTGAGTCTTTTTCCTTACTCCTTTCACCTCTGCGAGTCCAGTAAATCTTCCAGTTCTTCAGGTGTGCTCCTGTTTCCAATTTGCTTAAATGATTTCATCTTCATTTTTGCCTTTGGCATTTTGTTCTTACTATCCCCTTAGTTTCCTTTCCTGAAGAATGCCTGCTTTGACTTCAAAATGCTCAAA
>VYZW01055623.1:48069-115349 GCA_013401315.1 Balaeniceps rex
TCCCTTCCCTTCCCTTCCCTTCCCTTCCCTTCCCTCACCAGGGCACTCCTGCCTTCTGGGACTGTCTCAGATCATCTTTCAGTAGCATCTGCACCAAGGGAAAGGAGTCTAATTTCCTCACTTCTAATAAAAAGATATTTTGACTAGTTCCTTCCTTATCACTGCAAACTCCTTCCTTACCTAGGATGTGCTGTCACTCTGCCGGGAGGCTTCCCCCTCACTGCACAGCTGAATTTAATTATACCGTGGCCACCCTTATTACACAATTGAACTTCATTTGTTTTAACCAGCTCTGGTGGGTTATTCAGGAACAAGCTAAGCACACTCTCCTCCTTCTCTTACGCTCCCTTACCTCTGCAGGTCTTTTGGAAATGAGTATAAAGCCGTTGTTATCAATGAGGAAGCAATTCAGAATCTGCAGAGATGAAAGAGAAGCAACGTTAAAGACAGCTTTTTCTGTGGTTGTCTGGAATGTACCACTGTGTGCAGGATGGAGCGGTGTGGGCTTGTGCTTATGGCAACAGCCTTGGCATTTCCATGCTTAGTCCCACAGCTCAGCTACCACGGGTTTTAGACAATTGACTTTTCCCTCTCTGCCTCCATTTTGAGGTATCTAATTCGTGAGCTGTCTGTGACAGAGACTGTCTCCTGCCAGGGCTGTCTGCAGGCCTAGCAGGCTCTGAGCCACACTTAAGAAGACAAGACATCCTGCAGGAAGCGACAGCATATTTGGAGAGCACTTCTCTTTAATAAAATGGTATCTAATGCTTTCCATCTTCAGATTTCAGAGTTTTATAACCACTCATGAAATAACCCTCTCCTCACCACTGAGTATCAGTGCTGGCCTTATTTTTATTTTGGAGAGCAGGAAATGGAGGCACAGAGTTTAGATGAAAACCTTTAGGTCTCACAGGGAAAAACTAGGATGCAGAGGAAATCCTACATGAATATAGAAGGAAAAGTCTCTGGTGATCCCACTCTCCAGGGCAGAGGAGCTCCTGTCCCAAATATGTCTGAGACCAAGGTTGAAGCAGTGGAGTAAATGCAAAGAGGGGTGTCCAGCACGGACGTCATGCTGACAGCCACTCTCTGTGGCAGACCTGGGATGCTAGTGAGACAGCCTTAGAGGAGATGGACTCTCCTTAGAGTCACTGCCCTGCCCAGGCTCAGCTGACATCTCACAGCTAAGGGGAAGACCTAAACTGCAGGTTTGCCTCAACAGCATGAGGTCCTGCCCCAGCTGTGCAACCTCTTGTGAGGAAATGACAGGCAATACCTGATTTTTGGGGAGACAAAGACCTCCACAGAGCAGGTAGTCAATCACACCCATCACAGGTATAGAGAAGAAATCTGGGCAACTTACATCATCCTGACAGCTTAGTGGACAGGCACCGTCCAAGGCACTGCACTGGAAAGGAAAAGCAGGGAATTAACCATGGCATGATGTCATCCTACAGTCTCCCCCTTGGGACTGCTGAGCTCATCTCATCTCATCTCATAAAGCTCTGCAATTTAGTTGGCGTTTCCACCAAGACGAGCTCTACAGCATGCACAGGTATCACCCCCCAAGTTGGCCACTCAGTAGCTCTGCGTACTCCCCACCTCTCTGAGCAACCTCCCCTTTGCTGAGGGCTCTGATCCTGCACCTGCCTCCCTGACACGCTTCCAGCAGTACCTATGCACTTTGAGCAGAGGTGGCACTTGTAAAGAAAGGGGGCAGCATCAAGCTCTCTGGCTGCAAAAGCGAAGGTTACTGTGCACCAGTGAGAAACCAGCATACATTTCAGCATCTGCTAGTATCTGGACTAAATACATGGCATGGATCAGGATTCTTCTCAGGCAGGGATTTTTTTGTTGTTGTTGCTGTTGGTTTGTTTATTCTCCAGACAGCTAATGATAAAATAGGATGCGAATGGTGCTCGAGTAGCCCAAGGCACCATCCATTCGTTTCATTTAGGATTTCTGTGTACCGGACTTGACATGTGTTTCACAACACTGAACCAGGTGGGGACACGAGGGGTTAAGTGGTGAGTAACAAAGCCCTTCAGGTGCTTATTGATTTCATAATTGTTCCGAGTTTGCCGTGGCTGCATGTGTCTGTCTCTTTGTGTTATTTTTTAATGCTATTTTCTCTAGCAGTGGAGGGAAGAAAGCTGACATGGTGTTGCCATTTCTGTACACGGGGTCCCCTTCCTGCCAGAGGTTTTCTGGGGTCAGGGAAGGACACTGACGTGTTACATAGCCTGTCTGCTCTCAGCCAGCTGCCCTTTATTTCTGCAAAACCCTTACACATAAACCTTAGCCCCCTTTCTGGATGATTCTCAGCAACAAGAGGTGAATTCGCCATTTCAAACCACAAGAAGACCATTACTTTCAGTTATAATTTGTTTCTCCTCTTGAGTTTTGCAGAACAAAACCAACAGTTTCAGGTTTCCATCCGCCTGCTCAACTTCAGGGGAGGCTCAGAGATGCCTGATTTTGTTTCAAGCCCTGAGGCTTTGCAATATCACCTGCTCATGCTCCAACCCTGACTGGCTTTTTGAGGCTCTAGGGATGATGGTTTAAAAACATCCATTTACCCACAGTTTCAAGCATCATCTCACTCTTGCTTCACTGCAAAACAGCATTGGGTTGTTTTGTCTCCCTGGATGTACACATAGAGGTGGCCCTGTACTTCATCCCTGGTGGGTTCCTTCCTTTGGTCAGCAGAGAAATATGGCCACAACAAACCACTATTATGGCCTTGGGGGATAACAAATACAGAGCCCAGAGCTCAGAAATCAGAACAGAAACCCAGGAGAACCAGAGTGGTTTCCCACAAGAAGGGCCTGTGTCTCACAGCATCTTCCTCAGCAGTGTGAGGACTGAGTCTCGCCACTGCTGCTCTTCCAGACCTGGAGAAGCTCCAGCAGTGCCTGGTGCTGGGCTGGCCATGCAGCAGCAGGACCACGGTGAGGAGCCCGATCTGAGAGCACCGGCAGCTTGCAGGGAGCCCCTGAGGTGGGGAGCGGAGCTGAACCTGAGCTCCCTGGTTGCTCTGAGACCACATCTACTGCCTTATGGGCACAGCTCCCTCCTGAGACACCAGCCTACCTCACAGCATCCTCCTACTGTTGGTCAGGTCTCTGAAATGCTGCGACCCAGAGCACTTTCAGCTTTGTCAAAGACCCTTAATTACTGTGAAGACAAACACAGCCTACGACAAGCTTGGACCGTCTCCAGCGACTACAGACAAGGGACAGTGCCTATAATGTGCTGGCACACAAACGACACAATTATGAAGCTGAGTGGTGGTGAGGCATGCCGGGATGCCTCCCCATCCCCAGCTTTTGTCT
The DNA here is from genome assembly GCA_013401315.1 of Balaeniceps rex. NCBI lineage: Eukaryota > Metazoa > Chordata > Aves > Pelecaniformes > Balaenicipitidae > Balaeniceps > Balaeniceps rex. Next base: position 51,405 of record VYZW01055623.1, read on the forward strand.
ACTTACATCACTGTCATTGGGCTGGGAGACGGGAGGCACAGCGTGGACATCCAGAGCAGCACAGCATGCGGTGAAGAGGGAGAGAGAAAGAAAACAAAATCTGTTAGTCATTCCTCTGTCAAACAGCAGTCATGTCCTGGGAAACCATATGCAGGCTTTTTTCATACCAGCACCTACTGGGGCCACAGCATGCAGGCACTTGGCACATGGGCCTCCTTTCAGCTTCTTTAATAAACCCTTCCGGTTTCACTTAACACCCATGTGAGCTTGTTTGTGTGAGAACTGCCTGGATATGGCCCTCAGGAGATTTTTTAAAATGAAGCTCTCTGCTGATGCTTCAGGATGTGATCATGTGCTTTGCATAAGTGTTTCTAGTTCAGGTTAGGTTTATGTGATCTCCCACCTGCGAGGATGCTCCTGCCACCACAGCCAGCTCTGGGCTTTTCCGTTCCCCACGTGTGCTTGCTCCCAGTGAACAGCCTCCTGCCCTCCCTATCTTCTCTGTCATCCCTGTCTGATGACAGTTCCCTCTCCTGACAGCAGAGCCACTTCTGCTGTGTGCTGCTTCGGTCCCATCAGTCTCACCCCTCCAGTATACCTCCCCGAAAGCAAAGCCTGGGGGAAAGCCCCTGGGTGGTAAGGGAAAGGTGTTTCACTTTTCTTGCCTCTCAGACTGGGGGGCTGTTTTAATTATTCCACTTCTCTCAGTCCAGCAAGACAGTCCAAAATTAGGACAACACTGATCCCTGGAGGAAATAATTTTTGTTTTGGCAAGCTGGTAGCATTTTGTTACCATTATCAAGATGATAAGAGAGGTCAGTAGATTTTTTTTCTGTGTGCCCAAAATTGCAGATTTCCATGAGGTTTCTGAAAGGCTGAATGAGCACAAAACATATTTCCACAATTAAATGTGTCATATGCAGCAGAGCTAATGCCAGGCCAGGATGCTGACACTGTCAACATGGCATTTGCGGAACAGACTCACGGCTCACACGGCATTAGTGCCATCAAAGGATTACAGAAATGTGTGACTTCAAACTAAACTACTTCATAAATCTTTTAATATGAATTTCACAAAAGCCCTCATCAAAATACCATCATACGTGATGTAACATAGCATCAACCTAGCTGACAAAGAGCATTAAATTGTCTCTCTGCACGACTGCTGATGCTCCTACCTGTTGCATGGCCATCCAAAACTTGCGTTGGAGCAACTCCAGCTTAATTTGCACACCCACCGCTATGGGAAACAAAAAGAGGGGAGGATGAAAAGAGGAACATGCAAGAGAGAAAGACAAACACAAGTTAGGAAAGGAGGGGTAAATATTCGCCTGAAGTGGTGGGATAGAAATCACAATTGCAACGTGCTTCCAAGTGTGAATGATAAGCATAGGGGGATCGGCGCTGAGTCAGACTGCCAAGTGAGAGTCAGAGGTTTAACAAGGTAGAGCAAAAGGGGACACTGGCTGCTGTACTGAGGTACTGACACCTCCCTCCCACTAAACACTACAGAGCTACAAACAAATTAACAACAATCAAAAAAAAATCCCACCAAAAAACCCCTAGGAGAGCAAGCGTGTGAGCTTTCATCTTTGTCTTCTCTAGATTTGCCTGGCCAGAACAGACGTTTCTGATCACCCCAGCCTCATCTCCTGCACCACACAGCATTGATCAGAAATAAAGTAGGCCAGTGTGAGGAAGGGACTCATTTGAAAACCCACCTGTCTCAAGGGGAGACCATAGTGATTTAAATTGCTCCTAAGCCACTACGAAAGTACAAAAATATGAATGCCACTTGATGGAAAAGTGTTGATTAGAAGTAGTGCTTCGTTACCCAGTCCCAGCCTAGTGCACGCTCCGCTAAGCAAAAGTGTGTGTGTGTGTTTCTTAATGAAGTGCGTCCTAATTTCTTGGCTTAATTTCTCTTCTATTCCCAGCATCACGTTCCTGAAGTAAGGCATAGCTCCACAGGAGAAGAAACGGTGCAGGGTCTCCCCGACAGAATAACCTAGCTGTCCCCAGATAGGTTGCCTACAAGCACATGTAATAACCAGCACAGTCGTGCGCAGCCTGGCACGGTGATGGGCAGCAACGGGGCTGTGTGTCAACTGGTTGAATCCAAGAGCTCTGCAGGAATTACAGCCTCAAGCGGGACCTTGAAATAGAATATAAAGTGCAAGTGAAGGAGGAAAAGAAGTACAGAGAGGGAGAGCCTGAGCCTTTTTTCACAACGACCAATATTGGGCAGGTGAAGTATTGCTGTTTCTACAGATTTCCTCTGAATTAGCAGGAGCTTCAAAGGGGGAAACAGATCCTTTAAATCTGAATCATGCCGTGTGGGTGCTTTTAAGTTAACAGTATGATCTGATGCTCTAATTCAGATGGGTATGAATTAAAACTGGAGTATGCAATGATATATTTTCTTGCAGCATGTACAGAGACCCTGGCACCTGGCATCAGTTCTGCCTTTTATATCAGTGTCCTTGTCACATTCCCACTGCTGGTGCATCTTACAAAATCCCATTCACAGGCACATTTCTTATCCCTGCTGTAGACTGAATCTGACTGCCTGTACGCAGGGGAAAGGAATGATTTTGTAGAGCTGCCTTGCCCTAAGCCTCGCAGAGCACAAACCAGACAAGACAAAGAATGCAAACAAAGGGGGAAGGACGGGGCTGAGTCCAGCCCGGGTGAAGATTCATCAGCAGGGCTATTGCAGGCATGGTTTGGCTTGGTACCCCTGCTGACAAATTGGCAGTCCATGACAGAAGGCAAACGGTGCTGTTGCTGCTGTGTCCGATGAGGCCCACGCATCCGATTTGGTATGTAGCTTTAAATAAATTCATCGTTATCCTTTAAAACCATCTCAAGAAAGAGTTATTCCCCTTATCACAGCAGATCACATCAATGGGACAGCATTACCCAGGACATAGAGTTTTTAATGAGACTTGAAGAGGAGTTGGTACTGACATAACTAACCTTGCAATGCACAGACTTACTCAGTGTCTCATGTTTTTGCCAGAGGGAATATCTAGCCTAACAAATTGTTCTTCAAAGGGAGATTAGCCCCTGGTCATGAAATCTTGCCTCTGCCCAGGAGGCGTGAGTAGCATCTACTGAACTTGGACAGAGTTGCCTCCAACATGAGGAAGGAGATTACGTGGGGGCTTGCATTGGTGGCTGGTGGCAGTGACAGGAAGAGCCTCCCAGCCCTCTTCTTCCTCTTTCCACATTGCTCACAGCCATGTCTAACCTGTCTGTGCCATTATTCACACTATTAGAAATAGTGTGACCAGTAGGACCAGGGAAATCATCCTTCCCCTGTACTCGGCACTGGTGAGGCCGCACCTCGAGTACTGTGTTCAATTTTGGGCCCCTCACTACAAGAAGGACATTGAGGTGCTGGAGCGTGTCCAGAGAAGGGCAACATAGCTGGTGAAGGGTCTGGAGAGCAAGTCTTATGAGGAGCAGCTGAGGGATCTGGAGTTGTTTAGCCTGGAGAAGAGGAGGCTGAGGGGAGACCTTATCACTCTCTACAACTACCTGAAAGGAGGGTGTAGTGAGGTGGGTGTTGGTCTCTTCTCCCAAGTAGCAAGTGATAGGACGAGAGGCAATGGCCTCAAGTTGTGCCAGGGGAGGTTTAGATTGGATATTAGGAAAAACTTCTTCACGGAAAGGGTTGTCAAGTATTGGAACAGGCTGCCCAGGGAAGTGGTCGAGTCACCATCCCTGGAGGTATTTAAAAGACGGGTAGATGAGGTGCTGAGGGACATGGTTTAGTAGTGGACAGGTATGGTTGGACTTGATGATCGTAAAGGTCTTTTCCAACCAAAAGATTCTGTGTGATTCTGTGTGTGATCTGTCAGCAAGCCTGGTCCTTTGTATGCAATCTTTGTAGCCCTAACCTCTCTGTAGGGCTTGTGCTTACTCATCATCTCTGCACTAGCCCTTTCTTTCCTTCCCAGCGGTCCAGCACACATTTCTAGCTCTTCACCATGGAGCTGTGGTGAGCACCAGTCTCCTCGTCACATCATGGCACAGTCTGAAGGGGTCACTGAAAACAAAGCTGGGGGCTATTCTGCCTTACAGCCATGTTTGTCTGTCTGGATGGTACCCATCACAGGGAACCATACTAGAGGGATTGCTCCATACTCCTGCCTGGCAGCACCACTCCTCACCAGGTGGGGTGGATTGGCAGCTCCCAGCAAGAACTGTGAGAAACTTCCATGCATTCAGGTGACCTGAGGAAAACATGGGAGCTGAGGAGAAACAGGCCACAATCACCCTCTCAGTGCTAGTAACAAATAGTCGCCCAGGTGCCTTCAGGCTGTTGATGAGGCTGGGGAGAAAGAAGGAAAGCAGTGATTCAGTCTGAGGTAAGGATGATGCTACAGCTCAGGTGAGAGGGAGAAAACTGGAATAAACCCCCGTCTGCTTGTTCCAAAGTATAACTGATCGTTAATGAGCCTTTTTGCTCTGCTGGCAAAGAGTATGCTGCAGGAGTGAGAAGATCTGAGGTCCGTGAAATGATGAGTGGCCCTGGTGTGCAGCACAGCAACGACCATAGAGTCCTCAGAGAGACCGTGGCTAATAGTTTTATTCCTACTAATGTGCAAACAACCTGTGCAACTGTAGCAACCCAGAAATGAAATAAAACATGAGGACAAGCAACGCTGCACACCTAGGTGTTGCTTCACCATGTCGACGAGCTACCCAGACCCGTGCATGACTTCCCGCCAGCAGGCACCCTGCCTGCAAACCCAAGCAGTGCCCGCTGCATGGCTGCAGCTGGCTTTCTCTGGGGTCGTGTGCTGCCATTCACCGTGGAGATAAGAGCCTCCCCCTCCACCTGTTCATCCCTCTGTTGAGCACGTCTGCCTCATGAGCTCATCCTCTGCTTGTCTCTCTTTCTGTCTGCCTTCCCTGGCTTCTCTTGTTCATTATCCATATGCTGTTCTCATAAGGAGCTTTCCCCCAGATTTAATTCTTGGGCCTGCCGCATGACACAAAGGCATAACAAAGAGTCGCAAGATTGCATTCTGTAGGCTGCTCATCAAGATGTACCTTGCCATTCACAATGTGTTTTCATGGCAGCTGGTCCAATGGTTAAATAAAACCCATGATTCAAATGGAAGAAGCTGCCAGAGAAGCAGAGCAGCCCTGTCCGTACTGTCCATTTGCATTCCCCCATTCCCTATTTCTGCAATATTCCCATTTTCCCTCTTGAGCCAGCAGCGGAGCTGCTCCACTCAAAATTTTACTTGAAGTCCCTAAAAATTTTACTTAAAAAATGATGTCCAGGCAAATTAAAACAAACAACAAGCCCAAACCAAGGGCAGCCTGCTTATGATAATGGACCTGACAGGAGAGGCAGTTCAAGTGGATCAGCAAAAGAGTAATTCTTGCAAATGTGGGCTACCGAGGTCCTCAGCAAGCTGGAGGAAGGCAAGTGAGGGGTCTGATTTTGGGGGGGCAGCCTGCAGGAGCCTGCGGGAGAGCACAGAGGGAAGCCTGACAGGCAGTGGGCCACATTCCGGGTGCTTACCGCACCCCTGTACCACCAGGCTGCGTTGGGGAGGGCAGGGGATGCCTCTGTCACTGCGTGGATGTAACTGCACCTGACACTTGTGCTGAACATATGGCTGAGCACACTCTCCCCACCACACACCAAATTTGGGGGATTGAACCGTGGGTACAAACGCTCCTCCCTTTCACCCATTCCCCTCGTCCCAGCTACCCCCTACCAGCACTCCTCAAGTTTTCCCTGAATCCCCAAGGAAGCAGACACCAGGTTGTGCTGCATCCAAGCAGGGAAGCATTACAGCAGCCCATGTGCTCAGCTGCTGGGGATGCCCGCTGTGGCCAGGCAGGATGCAGCCAGCCCACCATGGGCACCTCTCGCTTAAATCTCTCTGTCAGACACACTGCCTCCCCCCGCTGCCTCTGGAGCACCGGTGGGAAGCGGATGCCTTGTTCCCAAGCCCCCCGGTTTCTCCCCCGCTGCCTCCTCTTCACTGCAGCCGCTCGCCTTACCCCTATACAAAACCCAGGGCTCGTCCCTTCTCCTCCTCACGCCTTTCTCTCGGGTTTATTGTCATCAGCCATACCAGGCAGGGGAGGGATGGAGGGAGGGGAGGAGGCATTCAGCTCGGTGCCTCCTCTCATAACCTGTGCCTGACCAATCTGCCTCCCGAGGGGCTGCGGGGAGCTCCCCCTGCCCCGGCATCTCCTCACCCCTCCTCGAGACCCTCGGCTCCCAGCATCCGGAGAGGGATGGTGGCAAGGAGGGGAGGAGGGAGAGAGAGGGACTGACAGCAGCAGCCCTTTCTCCAGGATGGGTTGAGAGAAATGAAAATCTCCCGAGCTCCTTCCTCTGGGTGTTTCGGAGCAGATCCTGCCTGCCTGACAGGGTGACTCCTCTGCACTGTGTGCGCTCCTGTGCGTGTGCTGCTGCCATCGCAGATGTACCCCCAGCTGTCACTTTGCTGCGTGCAGTCGCTCCCTCTCCCGCCTCTCTCTCTCTTTCTCTCTCCCCCTATTTATTATTTACGGAGGATTACAGTCCCTTTCCCACTCTGCCATCTCACCGTGCGGCTCCTCTGCCCTCTGTGCAGGGTGAGCGGCAGGCTAGGAGGGGCTCCTGCCAGCTAGGGTCCACTGAGAGCCCAGCCAGCAACGGAGGGACTTTCTGCTGGATTTGCTTTGGGATTGTACCGGGTTCGCTGGAAGAGCTGCTGTTCTCACAGGAGGGGTCCATCCCAGCTTGAGAGAGGTAAGTAAAGACGTCTCTCTTTTGTCCCCCCCCCCCCCCCCCCCNATGGGGCTGCCCCCCAGGAACCGGCTTCCCCAGGGAGAAGAGAGGTGGTCGGGGGCAGCACTGTCTGCCAGACAGCACAGTGCAGAAGTCCTGGTTGTGCAAGGCTGACAAGCAGTGATCTTCCCAATAAGGCAGAACGACAACCTTGCCGCAGAGGCTGCTGGTACTGGTTCCAGTCCAGTTTCAGTGCAGGCAGCTGGGAGCAACTTCTCCCATTCAGCTATGAATGGCATCAGCGTCTTTCGCTGCAGCATGAGCAGCTCAGGTGCAGCTTTGAGGCGAAGCGCTTGGTGCTGTGGTCACCAGGTACCGGGCAGCTCCTGGTGAGCCCTGACTTTTGTCCACTCCTCAGGGCTGCAGAGAGGGGCCAGCTTGCGAGGTGCCATGCACCTGACCATGGTGGCTTTGCTGGGTATCATTTTGGTCTCAGGTGTCTTAGTAAGAACAATCTAAAATGGAGAAGTGAGGACCCAAACTGGACAGGTCCAGCATTCAGTAAACAGGCTTTAGGATGAAGGGTGTGTATGTGTGTAAGTGTGTGTGTGTGTGTGTGTGTGTGTGTACAATTCAATGCACAAAGCTCACAGACGTGACCACAGGACGTGAAGTGAAGGATGCCGTATCACAAGGAGAGCCAAAAATAAGTCCCAAGTTGCTTCCAGCATACCTGCAGGCTGAGCCTGCAATTTCTGAACTTTTGGGTGGAAGGCACAGCACCGAGGGTGGGGGTGAAACACAGCACAGAGAAACTTCACAGCCTTTTCCAGCCCTGCTTGGGAAGAAAGGGGGAGAACAAGGTTCCAGATGAGCTGATGTGAAGCCGCCTATGGATAGGGGTATATACGTGACCGTTAGCGTGTGTGTGTGTGTGTGTGTGCATATATACACATGCACAGACACGTGCACACATACATCCCACTCAGGGCATTCTGCCTCCCTTCTCCCGCTGCCTGCCCAGTTTATTACTGCCACTGCATCTCATGATAATTAAAAGAGACATGTAAAATCGGAGCTCTCCCGGTTTGGGGAGAGAGCATGTTTGGAGCTGTTGCTCCAACCAAGTCATGACTGAGCCGGGCCCCAGGCCCGCCATGTGGACCATCAGGCAGCTTGAATGTGCCACGTCCAGCGCATCCCCAACGGCAATGGTAGTGAGCAGGGTACAGCACTGCTGTGCTGCCGGTGCCTGATCTGCCACCCAAGGATGGAGGGAGAAATGAAGATCTCATTTGGGGAAGGACTGGAGCAGCTGCTATTGCAGGGTTTAAAGAAGGAAACCCTTAAAAGACAGGGGGACCCTTAAAGGCACACAGGGACTTGTCACAAAGCAGGGGACATTTCTAGCAGTGAGGAGGAGGGGGTGCCTTTCCAGAATTGCAGACCATTTTGTTTCTGAGCTTTGTCGCTCGGGTCTGTTGGGGGGAGGGGGGTGGATCTTCCTCTAACTGCTGTGGGCAAACAACATTTGCAAGGGAATTATTCCACATGAGCAAAAGGCTTGCGGGAGTTGTCTCCCTGTCAGACATCAGTGCAGTCTCTGTTAGTGTATCTTGTCCACTTGGAGGAATTTCAGTAAACCCTGAGCAAAGGGGCCGTTTGCAAAGAGAAAGGGGGGAAGCCCTCTTATGTAATTTTTATACCAGATCATCGCTTTACCCTTGCCTCCAGCAAAGTGAATACCACACGCTAGCAAGGTGCACTCCCAGCTCAGACATCTTCATGAGCTACTCCAGCTTCCTGCCCTTCCTCTGGCTTTTCTAAGCCTGATGCAGAAAGGATTTTCTAGGCTCTTCAGCACCACAGAAGCCTGATGAAGGCAGACCTGCGTCTCGGTGCGGCAGGGAGGGCCAGCAGCAGCACAGGGCCATCTGTGAGGATACCGGGACAGGAGCATCCAGGGAGCAGCAGAGGCTGGAGCTGCACGTGGAACAGGACAGGGACAGGCTCAAGCCTGTGGGAGAGCATTTCTGGGCAGTTCTTCGGTGACGCTTCAGCACTTGCCAGTTGCCTGTTCAAGAGACCAAGCAGTTTCCTTCACTTGCCATGTTTGGTTACAAGCAGCTGCTTACACCACTTGACATCTGTCCCAGCCCTGGGTGGCTCAAGCCATAATTCAAATGATCATACTGGGACGCTCCTGCCAGCTGGGTAATGCTCCAGGGTGCTTACACCATGACACACAATCCAGTTCTCAGTGGGAAGGAGCTGGAGTTGGAGTCCTGGGCTGTTTCTGACCCTACTGCTTGGAAATACCTTGTAAGACACACCTTATTCCTGCTGTGGCTTTACCAAAATGCTGGCTCACAAAAATGCTTTGTGTGGCCAAGGGCATCCTAATAGCAAAAAGAAAATTTTTTTCTATAAACTAGTTCAATTCCAGGCTGGAGAGGTGGAAGGAAAAGTTGCTTCACCTGTGAGGGGTGGGATTACACAAAATACGGTTTTATTCACACTGCGAAAACAAGCAGTTGAAAGTTAGGAAATGTCGGGATTCGGGGCGGCGTGCCATCTGCACCGGGTTGCAGTCCTGACTGGTAGGATCACACCCTGTATTTTCATAAGCTGCTCATTCAGGGCGCCAGCTACACAGTGCTGAGGGAGTGAAGCAGGGGGCTGTTATTTTTTTTTTGGTACTGCAAAGTGTGTGCCTGTTTTATTTGTTTACTGCCTGCCATCCAAGCCCTGCAGGCAATACATCATTATTCATTGTCTTGTGGTGTTCTGAAGATGTTCGCTGCTGCAGTTGCCTCGGACAGAGAATTTATGCTCCTGATGAGGCAAGCGAGAGTGGTTATTTTCCTTGCTTTTGAAAGGAAAAGAGACTTCCTCTTTAGCCACATGGGGAAGGAGCAGCAGGTGCAGGACCGGAGCTTGGGGCCTCTTGGCTCTTGGTGCCATTGAGTCCTTGAGACCATACCAGTTCACTGCCTAAGCTGCCAACATTTAGGAAAACAGCTGTGAGTGCTCAGCAGTTCTGCAAAATGGCCCCTAGGGTCTCATGTTGGGCACCCGCAAAATTAGGAATGTACAGACTGCGGCTACCTGCCAAAACTGCAGTTTAATATTTAATGCTGACCATATAAAAACAGCCTTATTTATTACAACATCCTCATTGTTAGCTTGAGTATCATGTGTCCTTTGCACTGAGTATGGGATAGGGTCCTGTGAAAAAAAGAAATAGTACTTGCTTGGATAAGCAAAGGCTGTGTTGTAATGCATACATGCAAGTGGCTGAATTAAGGTTGTACAGGTATTAACTCACATTTAAGTACTTGGCTTTGCAAGCCAAATGGCATATTTTATCATATGTCAATTTTTTAAAAAAATGAAAATGACACTTTCTTGATTCCTTTTTTTATGAATGGGAAAACAAAATACTTTCCATTATTTATACACTGCAACGCCTCACACCCACCACAGGAAGGACTGAGACCTAAATTTACAGCAGGGCCATACAAGTCTGAACTTCATGACGGACTGCAAGCAAAGGCTGTTACTTTGAAGACAGGCCCTGCTACCACACTCCTCCTCACTCCAAGGAGGCTGGGAAGCTTCCTTCCCCACGGACCATGCCATCACATGAGGAATAAAAAAGTAGGACCACATCCTGAGTCTGGAGAGGAGCTGTTAGAGGCAACTTAGCACTCATTACTTGGGCTCTCTTTCCACTCCCGGTGAGGCTCTCTGCCGCTGGCGCCCCCCAAAGCAGGGCATGCTGCTGCTGCTGCGATTTTGCTGCGAGGTACCTCTGTGGGGGCAGAGGGGCTGAAGGTGGGCCCTGCTCTCCATACCACTTGCATTTAGTGATTTTGATGGGATGTGAACGTTGCCATGCCTGTATCTCTTCTGTGGCTGCAAACCCTCCAGAAAACTAAAGTCACATCAAATTTGAAGACCTTCCCCAGCCTCAGCAAGCTCTGCAGCATGGGGCTGTGATGTGTGTGCTAGCCCAGATGCATCCAAGGATCCTGGCTGGAGCTCTGGGTTGTGAGAGCTGTCACCACATCTTGTTGAGCTATGGGCAATGTTCCCAGCTTGTAAAGAGTGTAAGTGTGTCCCAGAGATTCTCAGGCACCCCTGGAGCTTGGGTCCCATACAGTTTGTGTGGACTTTGCGGAGATGCCCCTCTTGGATGCTCTGGGAAGGTGATGGGGGTGATGGGAAAGGGGAAGAAGAGCTCCAGGCTCTCTCTAATAAGCAGCACCGCCGACCTCATGCCACAGTGGCAACCAAGTGAAACAGATCTACACAACTCACTAAGGCAGAAAAAGGTCTCCCTCAGAGTTCAGTATAAATGCATCGTGTGCGAACAATGAGATTCAGCCTTTCCTTGGGAGGTTTGCCAGGAGCTGTGTGCATGCTGGGTCACTGATCCCGTTACGATAAGAGCAGAGAGGATTTTTACTGCTGGCATCTTGTGCTCTGCCCCACCGCTGTGTGTGCATGGGTGATCCCTGCCCCTGTGAACACGCCTGGGGCACAGGCTTGTGAAGTGAGACGGTAGTGAAGTTCTTCCCTCGACCCACTGTGTTTTCTACCTCCTCTCCCTCCTCCTGCTCCAACTGCCGAAGTGGCAAGCCACTACCCTTGCAGCTGGTGGTCTGATTCTGAGAGGCCAGCAGCCAGGGAAGGGAAGCCAGGGTGCTGGGTGAGGAAGAGGGGGAGGGACTCTCTCACTCAGCAGCTTAGGTGGCAGCAGTTCTCCATCACGCTGGCTTCTCCACCAGAAGCAAAAGTAACAAGAGTCAAGCAGTAGGAAGGCTTGGGGCCCTGGAGTATTTCAGAAAACAGACTACAAAAAAAGGCAAAACCAGTCCCTGAATGGTGGCAAATAAGCAGGTGTGGGACACTGCGTGTGCACAGGATCGTCCAGGCTTGCAGAAGCTCACCTGATTCTAGGAATGAGGAAGAACAAGGAGAAAGGCTTATGGCTGAAGTGCCTTGGCCCCAATAAGATATAACAGGGGTTTCTTGGTGTTGACCTGGAAGCACCTTGATTTGGCAGTCTGGCAGAGCCTACCACTCCAGGGACAGAACTGTGAACTGAGAGCTTATATTGATAAAAACCCTTATATTTTCCTATCTTGCTGCTAAATTGATGCACCTCCATCTACTACTCTGTGCATGTAAATGTATCTCTCATCTCAGACAGGCTGGCACCTTCCCCGTTATGGATCTACTGCATCCTTTGCCCCTAACAAGAGACCCAGGGAAGGTACTGGGTCATCTCAAGATTTCTGAGCCCTCAGAGAATGCTTCACAAATGTGGGCCCATATGTACCCTTTTTCTTGAACACCACCCGAATAAAAACAAGAGAGAGATTACTTTGGGATCTGGAGCACCATCCAACTAAGTGTGGAAAATACCTCTGTGTGGGGTAGGGAGGGGGATGAGGACCAGGGTTCTCCCACCAAGCCGCTTTCTCTGCCTGAAGCCTCTCCTTGGGGTGTGCCACCCACCCATCCACCCACCCACCCCCCTGGGGTAGGCTTGGCAGGGAGCGGGGAGCAGCATTTTAAATGCCAGTGAGCTGGAGGATGCTTGTGGGGTGCAAAGGAGGAGCTGGGAGCAGAACGGTGCCTCCCTCAGACCTGCCGGGTTGGGAGCAGCCGCAGTCCTTCTGTCAAGGGGCTGAGTGCAAGGATTAAGGGCCTGAGCTACTACTGACCATAGGATTAACCCCTGCAGGAAATTAAAGTTGTAGAGAAGGCTCTTCACTCCACAGCTGAGAGAAAGAGAAAAACTGGGATCTGGATTAGAATTGGCAGTGCTGGTGACAAGCCACCACCCACAGCCAACTGTTCCCAGCTGGATCAGAAAATGTTATCTCGGTCTTCATGTAGAACCCCCTTCCACATCTCACTCAGTTACCCATTTTTGCCAACAGTGTGAGAAGAACAAAAACATCACTCTGCAGCAAGAAAAAGAGGAGGAAACTAGGTAGCCAGCTCACGTGTCCCTCCTCTGAGCCCCTCTCCCACTCCTTCACCCGCTTCCCTTCTCAGCTGCCTCCGTTTTGCACGGAGGAAACATGCACGTGGTCTGTCGCGTTCAATAATACTTGGAGAAGATGCTGGCACACACATGGCTGGATTTCTTCCTGTCAACTGCCCCCTCAGCTCTCCTCCTGCTGCTGCTCTGGGCCTCCTCCATCTGCCGCACTCTCTCTGTGCTGGGACTTTCCTGTCACTCCCGTGTTGGATATCCCGGTCTCCCCACCTGCTTCCACAGCCTCCCAAGGAATCCCACTTCTCCACAGCAATCTGGGTCTTTCCCATCCGTGCTACCCGCCCTGGCTTCCCTTTGGATGCTCTGTGCTTTCTCAGAGGGTTCAAGAAGGCCTGATGCCCTTGGTATTTCCAGCCCCTCCAGCACCTCCTGGTCTCGTTATTGTGTGTTGGTCAGGGAGGCTTGGGATGCAAATAATGTGTTCAGGTTAAGGTACATGATGAGGAATCAAGAAAACTAGCTTCTCTCCTGATTTTGCCACAGGCCTGTCAGGAAACCTTGGGAAAGCCCAGCCAAAATTCCTTTATTCTGTGTAACTGGTAAGCCCTACAAATCATCTCTGCAGGACAGGAGAGCATTTACAAGCCCAAGTGATCCAGTGCAAGCACTGCACTTGGCAGCTTTGACAATCTTGAATGGGGAACTGGTGTGGGCTCGTGATGAGGTAGCAAGAGCTGAGCAGCTGAAATTTCAGCCAGCCAAACTCAGCAGCCATTTTTACCTCTCTCATAGTTTACCTCTCCATAAAATGGGTATAAAGTTGATCTTTCTTGGAGGGGCTTGGGGAGGAAGCATTTTTTAACACCAATCACATTTGCATTTCAGAGGTGCCTACGCATTGTCCTTTCAAAGATCAGAAGCTTTTTGACCTCTTCACATCCCAGAGAATAGGGTGAGGTTTTTTTTCACACCAAGTCAGGAATGTGGCAATGAATGAGTCCCTTACAATACTGAGCGGGTTTTGCAAGCTTTCTACTTACTTTACGGCTTTCTGTGTGAGGTGTTTTGCTTACCTGTTATCAATCACTGCAAGTCAGACGGCACCATTTCTTCTGCAGCTGGGTTTCTAGTGTGAATTTAAAACGTGCTTTCCATTGATTGTGACAGCACAACACTAACGAATACTGAACACATGTGTTAATAAATCAGCAAGTGCTGGCAATGAAGCCCCCAGCTATTTAGCTTAGAAGCTCACTGGGGCAGTGACACACACTGTATGTTTCCTCAGTGCTGCTGAGTTTGGCTGCCACCTCTGGGTGCGTTTGCAGTCCAAATTGACAACAAATGAGGAGCTGCCGCTGAGACAAGGTGACCTCTTGTGGTCAGTAATTTGCTCGACTGACCTAGGTCTGTTGGGGGACCAAGAATGGGCATCATCTCCATGCCATCTAAACCCACTTGAGGTATTGTCAGGAGCACGATTCCCCACTAGGACTCATCAGCCAGGTTACTTCATGAACTTCCAGCTGCTGTAACCAGACCCCATGGCTGCCATGTCTCCCTGCCCTCTGTGTACCAACTTTTCTCCCCCAAGGGCTGATGAAGGAACAAACATAGAACAACGTGCTTTAATCACTGGACTCTGGGGTACCACTGTCTCCCTACATTATGGGTGATGGTAATAAACAGGAATCCTAAAAGCAACAAGGAAAGGGAAGGCAAAAAGGTAATCTCCTTAAAGTGTCCTCTGTGCCTCCCTCACCCTGCTGCTCTTCTGATCAAGGCTAAAGCAATTCAGCATTGGAAAAGGGAAAGGGACTTTGCCATCGCTTGTCAAGGAGAGTGGGGGGGAGGGATGAATGTCTGGGTGCACTGCCTGATAATTTATCGCTGGCATCTGTTGCAGCCTCTGTTACCTACCCTTTTGTAATATAGGTCACCCACATGCCCTGCCAATGGCCATAAGCCATGTTAACGGAGTCTGATCCCTGAGCCATGATCCAAGGGTTAGTGCAAAGGACTAGGATGGATAATGAGAGGCAGAGGTTGCTGGGCTCTGTTTCTGACTGCAACTCATCCTAGTGACACAGTCACCTGTGTCTCTAGCCTCAGTGTCCCCGTCTGGAAAATGGGATAACTTTATCCACCTACCTAGAGCAGAGGCACTACTGGCTACAACCTCAGCCTTACTTCTGGGGGGTCAATTAAATACAAAGTAACAACACCAACACCTACAACCATGGTAAGAGCCATTTGTAGAGCAGATGGAAAGCTTTGGACAGAACATGTCACAGAATTGGGAAGTGTTACTAAACCAGTACGTGGATGCAGTAAACTGAAATCCTCCTCACCCTCACAGTATGCTCCTTGGGACCCAACTTATGAAAGCTAAGGCTTTAGAGTGATACTGCAAACATTACTGGTGTCTGGGCAGGGAGAAGGGAAGCACAAGACAGTGATAGTGCCTGCTGTAACTTTTATGCCCTGGCAAGTGCTGCAGAGTCATTACAATCTCCTCAGCATCTCCCCCAGCAGTAAAGTTCCCTGTTCAAGCTAATTAGGGGAATCCTCATTAGAGAGTCCTCTAGAGTCTGACAGCAGGCCAAATGTCCAAGTGGCACTTCAGTTCAGTGTATTTTTGGCCACTGGAGCCCATGGGCCAGAAATGGATGATTTCATTCTGTTGCTTTGAGCTGAAACTCAGAAAGTTGTCTTACTGTCCTATATCAGATGGCAAGAAGAAAAGGCCATCACCCGCCCCACAGGCTACTCTGTTCATTTCTCCACAATCTGGAAAAGAGATTCAACTCCAAGCACGTGGAATAAAGTTCTGGACACCGTGTCCCATGGATCACAGGGCATTGGCTGACATGTTGCTCCAGGGAGAAGGAACCATGTAGTAAGCCTGGAAGAAAGACTAACGCCTGCATTGTGGAGCCCTTGGGTGACTTCAGAGCATTCAGAGCTCCAGCGATGCTGATCAGCCTTGAGCCCCCAAACCCAGGCAATGCCACGCTAGTTCAGAGTGGATGCCATAGTGCCTCTCCTCTTGGGCTGAGGGGGTATGGGGGACACTCCTAGGTCTGGCAGAGTCCTTGCTGCTGGAAGAGTCCCTGGCTGTCAGGCTGAAAGCAGTCAGGCAGATTTGGTGGTGCTCTGGAGAGCCCTGAGGTGTGGGCAGGTGCCGGCTGCCCCAGGACTTTGGGGTACCCAGTGCTGCGTTGGCAGTGAGTGCAGCTGGCCTGGTGCTCTGCAGAGCAGAAGGCATCTCTTGGGCCACAGTAAAACAGCTAATTAAGTCAGAATTCAAGACAAATCAGAGAAAACCTTTATAAAAGAAACTCTCAAAAATCCGCTGTGTCTCCTTGCTCTCTCCTGTATGTAGAATATTAATCACTAAGGGTCTAACGTGCTTATGGGCAATAGATGTGTGGGAGAAACTGGGTTTTTCTGGATCCTTGGAATTAAAATTTCTCCATAAACGTACTACTTCAAGGGATAAATGCAGAAGCTCATTGGCCCTTTCACTACAGCAGTCAGGAACCTCCACCTATTCCACATCTACAGCTCTGCCACCTGAGCAGATGTTACGCTTGGAGAAGCAGGCAGTTTTGTGTAAGACATGGGTGTTGATAAATATGGGTCCAGAGAAGAGTACATGTGCAAGCCCAACTCTGTGCACACATTAGTAAATGTAAGCCAGATTGGTGACTATATCTGCATATGTACATGAAGATAGCTGCTTTTAAGTCTTAGAAACGTGTGTGTGAGTGCACAAAGGGTGGCTGCTTATCTGTGGGGTGGGGAGCACTGTGTTTATGTGACATGCTTTTAATAACCTTGGGTTTATCAAGGCACCTCCATCTTTGTGCATGTTGCAGTGCAGAAGACAGCATTAAATCCTGAACAGGTGTTAATCACTATGCACTGTAATAAATTCTAAACATAGGGAAAGGGCTTATTTATACACGGCTGCTCCTCCCACCCTGTACTCTGTGCTTGAGCCTTGGCGCTGCCTGAGAGGAAGAGGCGCCCGTGAGGTACCAGAAACCAGTGCAAGAGCTGGACTTGCCCTGCCAAAGCAGAAGGAGCTAGGGGTAGAAACCCTGACCCTGTCACCGTCCCTGCGCCTGGGTATGCGGGTCCTGCTCCAGCCCCCCACTGTTGCCTGGGGATGGTGTGGCTGAACTGCGGAGAGCAGCAAGTGTGGTGGGGGGTACACCAGCCCACGGCCTGGGCTGAGGGGAGACCGCAGAGGGAAGCCGTGTCACGAAACACCCAAGGAAGATTTTTTTCTTTTTTTTAAAGCTTAGCCCCCCCTGATTGGAGCTGAGCCAGCTGATACAGATGGGGTGTTACAAAACAGAGCCAAAAGGCAAGAGCGCAAGGAACAGAGCTATCTATAACCCTGACAAAGTTAGATGGAGTGAAGGTGGGGAAGAGGGGAAGACAGAGCGTGGCAGGCAGCCCCTGATGCTGAGAGCAAGGACGCGATTGTTCGGCAACGGGATTTGAGCTGATTGACTCCCGCTATCCAGCAGGCAGATAAGGCTCTGTGGCTGTCAGCTTAACTCTGCCGTTTATTCCTGTGCTGTAGGGAGTTAAATAGAGCACACGGAAAGCCTGCTGCTGGGGAGTGAAAGTCAAGGAGGGAGAGGGAAGGAAGAGACTGTAATTGGGCAGTGCCTGGGGAGTCGGGTGGAAGTGGCTGCGGGCAGAGCCCCTCCAGGTAAGTGCTTGCGGCTTTTCATCCTCCTTGTCAATACCGACAGCTGGGGACAGGAGACTTCAGGGGTGGCATTTAGGATGGAGACATTGATACGGGGGAGGCTGAAAGTCTCCTTCTCAGCCAGGGTGAACGCAAGCACCGAATGGGGACAGCTATTTGTTGCAGCTTCTCCTTCAGCAGGGACTGCAGGGAAGGGGCTCCAGCTCGGTTTGGGAAGCGGGGGGGCTGCAGCGGGTGAAGGTTGTATTGGTTTCGGTGCCATGAGAGTTACTCATATATTTGGTGCATTGGCATTTGGGTAAATGATCTAAATAGCCTTGCAAAATGTACTAGTCCAGGCACTGAACCTGCTCGTCTTTCTCACTGAGATGCTAATTTAAATATTTCCTGGTGGTTTACACTCCTGTATAAAATCAATCAGTCATGGGAGCCTGGGGGAGGGGGAGCAGCTGGCACGTGTGTGGGGAGAGCGTCCCAGTGGGAGTGCAGCACCCAGCTAAAATAAGGGCTGTGGATGTTGTCAGAGCTCCTCAGAGAGGAGGGAGGATAGTTTATTTCTGTCCTCTGGTTGAAATGTGTCCATCTAACTGCTGCTGTGACTGTGGGCGGCACGTCAGAGAGCAAAGCAGGGGGACAGGAGGGTCCGTGGTGTTTCCTTTTTCGTGCTTGCCTGTATCCAAAAGGGAAGCGGGAAGGAAGTAGGAACCTTGTTGTCAGTCACTTATTGTCAGGGGAGAGTTTATGGTCTTTGGGTTTCTAATTAGATGAGCATTTTTCCTTCTTCTAATTAAGATGTAATTCCTCTCTTTTCAACACTCCCACTCAGTCTCCCCCGCCCCAGGTCCTCCCTTCTCCTCTGAGGCTTGCGCGCTCTTCAGCTCCTGCAGTTGCGACAGTGTGAAATCCCCAAGCTGAAGCTGTGCTCTGCTCAGCCCTGCTCTAGACACCACATCCATTTTACCTTAAAACAGAAAGGAAGTACTGGTGGGGAATACGGGGAGTGGGGGAGAAGCGGCTTGGCAACTGCTGGTGCTCAGACCTCAGTGAGCCCGAGCCGTGCGTCAGGGAGAGGATGCACAGGTGGTACCAGCCTGTGTGGCGGTGAGAGGGAATGAGCTGGAATCTGCTGCCCTGGCAGGGTCACCTCAGCAATTTGTCAGGTTAACCTTGAGCATGAGCCTAACGTAGCAGGCTATTCAAGCACAGGCTTGTCTCTGGCACTTAAGTGAATCAGGCCTTATTTCTACACTGTGAGGTTCAAAGTGAATTAATGTTGCACCTTCGTCATGCTGCGCCTTCTGAAACATCCTTCATCTCTCCTCAAAAACAGAGCTGATGCCTCAAAGGCAAAATATTAGTTAGGGAGGTGAAAGGACAACACTGAGCCCAGCCCCATGTCCTGTGCCCAGGGAACCGAATCCTACCCACTCTGCTCTGCTCTCCCCCTCCAGGACCTGGCAGGCAGGCTACAAGGTCATTCCTCCTCCTTTTGGGGCCGTGTGCCAGGCTGGCTGGTGGATGTGAAGACACGCTGGAGAAGACAACAATGCTGCCTACAACTGCTGGGCACCGGTGGAGGAGCAGGTTCCTCATGAGTTGGCAAGAGGCTTGTCGTAAGTAATGCCTACTCAGGTACTAAGTACGATGATCCTGTTTGTCAAGGGAGTGGAAAGAAAATAGGTCACATCAGGGTTAAGAATAGGGGAGAGGGACAGCTAAGAATGGAGATGTTTGAACTAATTCCTCATTCCTTTAGAGGCCAGGCTAGCTGGGAGGGAGAGTGAGACTCTAAAGCTGAAGATGGGCTCAAAGTGGGACAGCGAGTGATGATTGCTTCTGAATTCCAGTGGGCCTGGCAGGTGAGAAAGAGTGAGACAGATACCACCACACAAAGGTCCACTCCAAACATTTCTCACATTGGCATCCTGTAAGATACAGGCTCCTCTCTGTGGCAGGGGTTTATATGTAGGCTGCTGAGCAAGGCTCCCAGCTCTTCTTGGCAGAAGAAGTCATGACAGATTTTAGAAGGGAATGCAGGATGAGAATGCAGAATTCTCCTACTGGGCACTGCCACATGTAGTGAAAATCAAGGAGTAAATAAAGAAGATCTCTTATAAATTAAATTGTAAAATTTCAGCCTGTGCATCTTCCCAGTGGGCTGGGGCATCTGCGACAGTATCCCTGAGTGCAGAGCAGAGCCTGCTAGGGTGATGTGGGGCTTCAGGGAATGTACCTGAAGAAAATGTACTTCAGAAAAGCATCTGGGGACTGAAGCAGAACAAAGGGAACACTTGGACAGTGTCCATCGCCACTGCATGCCCAGGCAGCCGAGTTGGTCTGTGGTTTCCCTTGCTCCTGTCCTCCTGATCAAATGTGGGGATACCACTGTAAGAAGTTGGCGAAATTATTTCCTTCTCCAGAAAACAGGCATCTTTGTAATCCATCCTCGCAGACTAGACTGCTGTACAAATTATTTAGAATGAATGCTACTGAGTCTTGACTTAATCTGATACTCCTGGATCAGCTTTCTGCCACCTACTAGAGTCACCAAATACCCCACAAAGAAACTTCATCTTCCCCTAACACAAAAACATATACTACTCATCCTTCTGTAGGGCTGGAAGACAGCTTCAAGCTCTTTCTATTGCTTCCCTGCCTCTATTCCGAGTAAAGCTGCATCCTAACAAATGTGATGAATTCCTTGGTCTCAGCTCACATCCAAGTGGATGCATCTCTTGCAGGGACTGAAAATAAAATCAGATCTTCTCTCTATGATTTTAGTAAAATATTTCCAAGAGCACAAAGCAATATATGGGTAACAACAAGACATTTTTGGCACATCCTACACGGCTGCAGAAACTTGGCGTAAATCCAGTCCCTGAACATAACCACAGCCAGCTGCCTGAGACTTTGTTCCTACCAGCCACTGCCAGCATACAGACTGGTGGAACCCCACAGCTGCCCAGTCGGGGCCGGTGGCGGGTAGGTATTTTGAGAGATAAGCCCTGAACAGAATGCCACCTGTATAGCATTACACAGGGTCTGCTCTTGCCTTTCTTGGTGTACAAAGCAGCTAAGTGTTATCTCATCATCACAGCTGTCAATCTATTATTAATACTGTACTTTTGTTAAGCATCCAGGAAAAGACGGGGTCACTTGAGTGACTCACGGCTCTCTCCCTTCCCTACTCTAGCTCCCATTCTTTTAATTCTCTCCCTACAACAAGAGCATGATGTATTCTGAATGGAATTAAATATCAGCCAGCCAGACAGTACCTGCACTGCACCAGTCCACAGGCTATTATCTGCTTTCATGGCGATCTCTGCAGTTGACCCCAACCTTTGCATGACAAGAAAGCACAGACATACTCAGGGTAAAGATCCCTCTTGTATTTCACCATAAGGATCCATAATTACCATTAAAAGAGTGCGCAGATTGGCATGGCCTGGGCTGATGTGCACCTGAGATCTCAAATGTATGACAGAAAAAAATTCTTGAAGGAATTGCGAAAGATGGATGAAATAAAAAAGAGCAGACACAATCTCTCTGAACACTTATCGCTTGGTCCTTAATAAAGTCATATAGCTTAGGATCCAAGCGTGGAGTGTCCTTAGGCTACCAGTCCAAAAATCTGCCAATTCTCACAAGGATTGCTGGGAACACAAAAAGACCTGACACAGGATGACAGGATTTGAGTATGAAGGCAGCATCACTGACAGAAACCAACTCGATATGAAAAAATGCGCTATGAGGCAGACTAAACTCTAGAGAGAGCGCTGCGAGGAAAGAGAGGAAGAGCATGGCTGACTGCATAGCTGTTCCAGGCAGAGCTTCTCCATAGCATGGGTCTCCACCAGCTCTCTCTCCTACAGTCCTTTCACAATTCCCTTGGGGTTAAGAAACAAAACACCGGCTTGTTGGTTCTTCGGAAAAAAACAGGACAGAAGAATCTGGTTTCCAGTCCAGGAAAGAATGGCAACACAATAAAGGCATCCACTTTAGCTACCATTCACCGCTAAAAAGACTCTACCAACTCGAAGCGACTGCCTTCTCTGAAGAAAAGTGAGAAATGGAGAGGACAGGGCATGATGTAGAGACAAACCTGCTTCAGTTTTAGTCAAATGCTCAAACTTGTCACCTTACAAAACAGCAAGGGAGCTGAATTTGCTTCCCACATTGAAGAAATTATTCTCAAGTCTACAAAAGGAATTAAGATGAAGGATGCAAATGTTTTACATAGTCTGCTTAAACATAACTCCCACTCCTTTAATGACAGAAGGCACAAAGCTTGCTTTTCTGTAGCTGATGATTCTTTGTCACAGAAATGAGAGTTTCGAAAGCCACAGCCTCCCAGGGAGGGTTGGCAACTACTGCCCTGACACCACTCGCAGGATCTGGACCCATGTCTGGAATGGTGGTCCACGACAGCTCCTAAAAAGCTTGTTTGTGGATTGTCCAACCTTATCTTTGAGACACCGCAGGAGAAAGGGGTGTGTGTGTTAACCTCTTCCTAACACACCTTTCTTCAACTACCAACCTGCAATTTTTTCCTCATCTCCATTGCTATGGGCAATTTTGGTCAGAGGAGATGCTTGTGGGGCTATTGCTGTGGGATTCAGAAACTATTTTGGGATGGCAAGTACCAGGTGTCCTGTGGTTTGAGGTCTCCTTGCTGCTTTTTAATAGCTTTCTTGGTCATCCTTTTGTAATGTAATCTAATTCATAAAAAAGTCTCTTGCCACAAGGCCTACACAACACATTGTGGATATGGAGAGCAAATGATACCCTGATTCAGAGGCTAACTTAGACCTGAGTTTGATTTATCACAAAGATTAGGATTCAAACTGTAGGAGCACAACTAAGATGTAGGTTGTTTTGTTTTCACTTTTCTTAAAAGCTTTTCATTAACATGTCTATTTCTGGGAAAAAAGAGCTTCTTAAAGATATACCAGTCCCTTCTCTCTCAACTCTGACTGTTTAGAAAGACCTGTCCTTTATCAGAAGTGACATGTCCCACCGCTCTCTGCTCCATTCTCCTCTGACAGGTTCCAGTGCTCTAGTATCTGGCAGCAAAGTCCTCTGGGATGCACTGTTCTTACTTCCTTGTGAAACTGGAAGGATATTTACTTGCTTGCTTATGAAAAAAAGGGTAAGAGGAAAGTCATGCTGCAGGGAGCAGTAAGGGGATGTATCTGTGAGGAAGCTCATTACGCTGCAGGACATTGCAGCAAAGAGTCCCGCTTGAGGGTCATACTGTAGCCATAGCTATGCTCAAGGTGGTGATGGGTGAGGATGGGAAAGCACTGCTCTAACACATGCACTCTCTCTCCCCTGCTTTTCACCTACCAGTGCTTGGCTGTTGGCTGTCGCTATGTGCTGCTGAGTCCTTCTTTGCTTGCCCTTCCTCCTGCAAGTGTAACAGTGGCAACCTGGAAGTGGACTGTAGTGGCTTGGGCCTCTCTTCCATCCCCTCAGACATCCCCACAAACACCAGGACCTTCCTCTTTCTCAACAACAAACTCAGCATCCTGCCAGGAGCAGTGTTTTCCAACCTCTCTGCCCTACAGAGGCTGGATCTATCCAACAACTTCTTGGACCAGCTCCCTCAGAACATCTTCAGCGACCTGGGGAACCTCACGGAGCTTCAGCTGAGGAACAACAGCATCCGGGCCTTGGACAAGGACCTGCTACAACACACGGCCCTGCTGCGCCAGCTGGATCTCTCCATCAACGGCCTGGCACAGATACCTTCGGGCATCTTTGATGACCTGCCTGCTCTCCGCTCCCTCTCTCTCAGGTCCAATCGCCTGCAGAGCCTGGACAGGGTGACCTTCGAACCGCTAACCAGCCTGCAGCAACTCCAAGTTGGGGATAACCCCTGGGAATGCGATTGCAACCTCCGAGACTTCAAGCACTGGATGGAGTGGTTCTCCTACCGAGGTAGGTGCTCGCGCAGTGGGAGCCAAGCGCGGAAGCACTGGTTTTCCACAGAAAGGCAGACAAAGGCAGGGAGGGAAGAAGCATGGGCGGATACATTTGGCAGGTCAGGCTGACCCAAATGCTAGATTGTAGCCAAGGATCATGAGGACGATGCTACAATGCTAAGAGACAGTTTAGTGCCACTGCACCTTCATATAGCAATACTGCCAGGCTGAGACGTCCTCTGCAGCCCCAGATCAAATATTTCCTTATTTTGTTTCTAATCTGAAAGATCACTTTTTTTTTTTTGAGAGGAAAGAAATTTCCTCAAATAACACCAAAATGTTAGGATTATGACTTCTCCTCACCCTTTCTGCCTAAAGAGAAGAAATGCTTTTCATGCTTGAAAATAACCATCCCGTTCTCTTCCTTAAGCTGGGAGAAGTAAAAGCCAGATTTGGCTGTAAAGCATCAGGTTTGCTTTCAACAAAAGAACCATAGGAAACAGTGCCACTTAGGAAAATACTGCAATTCATATTGGCAAACCCAAACTAAAGCTCAAATTAACAACCCAGGCCCCAAGTCAGACTGG
Organism: Balaeniceps rex; assembly: GCA_013401315.1. Lineage (NCBI taxonomy): Eukaryota > Metazoa > Chordata > Aves > Pelecaniformes > Balaenicipitidae > Balaeniceps > Balaeniceps rex. The sequence goes on from VYZW01055623.1 coordinate 75,412, forward strand.
CTATAAAATCATCATTTCAAAACAAGCAGTTTTTGACAAGTTTGTATTTCTAGCTTTTCCTTGCAATACGGAAGGCTGGAAAGGTACGTATCACTTAGCATGAATGCCGACGGGATGACATGCTTTCAGGAGCTGCGACTCAAAGAAAGATGGCACATTTTACAGGAATGACGATTGAAGGCCTGACCTTCTGTTGCTGGAGACAATGAGTAGGAAAGGGTCTCAATCGTGCAGATAGCAACAGTCAGCAGTCACATCCCTGCTGATGATCATAGCCATGCTGCAAAGAGATTATCTACGCCTATGGCTACACTGCAGTCTGAAATATGCATTTGTGAGAGCAGAATCAAACAAGCATACGAGTGCTGGTTTCCTCTTTTTTTTTTTGGTTTTCTTTCTTGACTTTCATATCACAGAGTCGATGGAAAGCACATGGAATTAATTTTGCCTTTTTTTCCCCTTCCAAAGAAATTGCCCAAACTTGCTCAAGCATTTGTTTCAACATCTGTCACTATTTTCACAGAGGGGGGATGGATTAGTTGTTAGAAGATGGGACTGTGTGTCTGTTGTTATTTTGAGAAGGTACAGCCTGGTCCTATCATTTTGCTTTAATTTCTCCTTTTCTAAAATGGTTCTACTGACACATAACTCACTAAACAGTGTGAGGCTGACTTAATAGATGGTTTCAGAGGGCTTTCATGTCTTGGCCTGAAAGATGTCTATGCAGATATCAGGCACCACGAGCTCTACTGTCAAATCCAACCTAAGCAGAAGCATCCCAGCCAGCTGCCATGGTTGAAGCTGTTCCAGCTGTGGAGGGCTAAGGCATGCAAAATGCCTCCAAGTCAGGCAAAGCAATAATTTTAAAGGATATCATGTGTGCTTCTGCCTGGTGCATGGAGGTACACTCCCTCCCTCCACCTTTGACAGGCACTGTGGATCTGGCAGGACACGGGGGTCTGTAGCACCTCCTGACTTCAGTGTCACCCTTGAACTCTAGAAACATCCTGCACTAGATCATGGCTGCCTTTTGGGGATGGAAAATGCTCTCTGAATACTCTCTCTACTCAGCAATACATTCACTCACGAGGGGCTGGATTTTATAGCCCCACTGCTATAATAAAGCAGTTCCCCGCTTGATAACCATAACGCTGCTATGCCTGACTTCTGTAGGGCAAATCCTTAGCAGATGTGAACGGAGTCATAGGAACTTACCCCACCTGAGGATCTAGCTCTGCTATCACTGTATCAGGATGAAGCTGTGGTTCACTCATATTATTTCTATTGGGACAGGTGGGAAAATCGACCAGCTGGCATGTACCCTGCCCAAGGAGCTGAAAGGGAAGGATATGCGAATGGTGCCCATGGAGATGTTTAACTACTGCTCCCAGCTGGATGATGAGAATAGCTCTACAGTGCTGGACAATACTGGCCCACCCTGCACTAAAGGAAACCCAACTCCTTCCAAATCTAAATCGGGCCCAGAAACAGAAGTGGAGCCCAGTGTGGGATGCCCTCAAAAACAGCGATATAGGCCTGTGAGCGTGCGCCGGGCTATTGGCACTGTGATCATCGCAGGGGTGGTTTGCGGTATTGTTTGCATCATGATGGTGGTGGCAGCTGCTTATGGTTGCATCTATGCCTCCCTTATGGCCAAGTACCACCGGGAGCTGAAGAAGAGGCAGCCACTCATGGGTGACACAGAAGGTGAACATGAAGAGCAAAAACAAATCTCTTCTGTGGCATGAAACTCTTCTAGGAAGGAAGGGACAGCAATGAACAAAGGCACCTGAGAGCAGTCAAGCATGGGGTCCTCCCAAAATACATCTTCCCAGACAGACAGACAGACTGTGCTATTGCTCACTCACCCAAGTAGTGCAACATGCTTCTGGGGGGTCAGGGCACCTGGCTCAATTTCTGTTCCTCTGCCCCAGGCCCATTTTGTGCCCTTTCACCCTTGGGCCCTCCCAGACAAATAAAGTAGAGTCAGACCTCAAGTGCTTGCTGTGCCTCATGCCCTTGCACAGAGCTTCCCTCGCATGCCTGCTGTGGAGGCAGCTGGCACCTTCTGGGAACCTGTGTCATCCTCTCAGCTTCAGTCCTGAGTCGTCTTGTACCCTGTCAAGAGCTCTCTGCAAACAGAGAGAGCAGCTCTGTGAAAGCTTGTGTGAGGAGCAGGACACCAGAAGCGTCCATGCCTCACTGTTAGGGTCACTGATGTTTCGTGACAGTAAGTTGCTGCCCACCCTACAAGTCAGTGCTGCCAAGAGTGCATCAGAAGGGAGGGAAGGTCCCTAAGGGGATGACAACAGTCAGGGGGAGATTTCCCTTCTCACTTTTAAAGGTGGAAAGATACCTGTATCACTCTAACGTGCTGACAGGGAGCACAGCATCCCTCTTTTTGCTCCTGGCCAAGGCCAAATCTGTGAGCTGACACACACGTCATTCGTTATAGGCGCACAGATACAGAGCTGTCCTCCTGTACACACACACGCTTACTGACTCATTCTGATCCCAACACACACACACAGTCAGCCCCAACTCCAGACATCCAGGCACCCCACCTGTGCATGCAGAGCCACATGTGCCCATGCTGATCTGCTCTCCGCATGCAGCCATGAATACACTCAGCCACTCCAACTTACTCTCATCATAACAGTGCATAGCACCTTCTGCTTCAGACAAAATACATGCACCCTGCCACTGAGGAGCTAACAAAAACATCTTAGCCATAGTGCAGAGCCAGTGGAAATGGGCAGGAGAGGATGGAGGGATGCAAAGTTATTAAGGTTACAGCATGAGTCTGTGGAAATGAGTACACAGCATGAAAAAGTAAGGTGTGTTCTTGTTATCTATTTTATGCTTTCTATGATAAATTGAGAGGATAAGGATATGAAGCCTCCATTTGGAAATGTTTGATTGGCAGAGCAGAAGTGGGTCATCAGGAAAGACTAGAGGAGGAGGTGGCTTACCAGCCTTGGTAGCATAAGCCATGCTGAGGAGTAGTGTGAGCCTAGGGGAAGGTGGCGGGAGAAGACGACATACAACCCAAGAGCTGGCGTGGCTGGCAGAGGGGCAAGCATGGTATATGGAGTAGCACTATGCAGCTGGGGCGACTGCAGAGAGGGGGCACAATTCTGGAGGGTCTTGAGGTGAAGGCTGAAACCTGAATCACATTGTGGCACAGGTGGGAGAGCCCAGGAAGGGGCCAACACTGTACCCAGCACAGCCCGCATACGCTCCCCTCACCATCACTGCTATCTTCACTGCCATCCACAGCTGCACAAGAGTGTGCCCACACACACAACTGCGCACACTGCCACTGTCATGTAGGGTGACTTCCCCCAACCAGATTTTAATGCCCTCAGACTGCAGTGCCTCCTATTAGTATTAGCTCTTTCTGACCTGACAGGAAAAATAAAAAGTGAGAGGGGAAAAAAAATGAAAGGAACTCAACATAAGGACTCATTTTGTATCACTGGAAGTGGGATAAAATGCTGTCTCCAGGGGAGAGCGCACATTGCCATGGTAACCTGCTCTAACCCGTCTCAGTGGGTATTCCTGGGCGAGGAAGATGAGACTGAAGGTCGTGCATCCGCAGTGCCTGTGGATAGTGTGATCCCTGCCATCAGGAAACAAGCTGGCAGCCAGCCCAGCTTTGCAGGGTGTTTCGCTAGCAACCTGTATTCAGAGCCCAGCACACACTGCAGGTGGACCCTGCCAGGGCACGTCACCTCTTCCCCCTGTTCCAGCTGGATCCTGATGCCTTCGGACGTCTCACAGCCCTCCTGCTCGCTGCTGCGGGATCTCTGTGGAAGCGATACACACTGGCTCCTCACCCCCTTCTGGTCCCAGACAGGTGGTTGTACTGACCCATGGCCACACAATGCCAAGTCTTAATCAAAGCCTGGAGTGGCAAAGTCCCTCCTGGCCTACCCAGGGCCACCAGAGGCAAAGAGACAGGATGCTCTGGGCTGTTTTAGCATGACTTCCCTTTGACGCAAGGACGTGTGGGACAGAGGAGGATGTTCTTCAGGAAGCAGACGACCAGGCCCTGGAAGAAGGACTGGGAGAAGCAGTCCACCCACAAGTGTGCGCACACATTGTACCCCCACTCCCACCACACTGCTTGTGTGGAGAGGAGGAGGAGGAGGGGGGCTGACAAGATGTGAGGAGGAAGGACTCTTCCCCCATGCACTGTATATCCACTCCAACCATCCCATCTGCTGCAACTGTAGCCTGCTCTGAAGGGCAGAACTGGTGCACTGCAGACTCCGTATGCGTGTTACTTCTGCTCCACATTCCCAGCAAGCCAGGACTAGACTCTGCCTGCTGGATCCAAACCTCTCCCCAACCTCCCTCTCAGGGGAACTTCTCCCTTTACCATACTGGACTCCGCAATCATACTTGAAATGGGACTTGAGTCAGAGTGGTATATTTATAGATCTATATTTTACTTGCATCAAATAATGGTGAAATATTGCACAAAACAAATGGGATCTATATATTTGTGTGCGTGTATGTGTGTGCGTGTGTGTGTGAGAGTGAGCAAGAGAGTCAGAGAGACATTGTTTTTAAGGGGATAGACTAGAGGTAAAATGAATGGGAGGGAGGCAGGGGACAATGCAGGGATTGGGGGGGTGAAATCCTCCTTTCCCTGCACCTTCCCTGTGACCTCCTCCTGCCCTGACCAATTTTTCTTTATTGCTAATAATATTTTCTATATCTTGTGTTGTGGGGCTGATGATGACCTTGCCCATCCTTTCCTTTTTGTTTTCCTTTATAAGGCAGAAAGTCTGGATTCATCTCAACCCTAAACAAGGGACTGCTATGTTTAGAAACCCACCAGGAAAGGAGAAGACAGGAAAGGGGAGAAAAGAAAGTTGCTGACAAACATGAAGGCTGGCTGCTGTGGGGAGTCCCACTGGAAAGCAAATACTGTGCTTGGAAGGACAAGGACCTGTCCTCTTTCATGCAGAGCAAAGTAACAGGGTTCACTGGGAAATGCCCTCTTTATACCACTGTTTGCAAACAGGCTCTTACTCTGCTCCCTAGCACACCTGGAAAACAGGCTGCCCCAGTGTGACTGAGCTGCTGCACCGCCCACAGGCACTCTAGGGAACATGGTACCCAGCGTGGTCAGAAATGAAGTTCTCCTGTGGGATGCTGGGTACAGAATGAGACCCAGTGCTCCTTGTGTGCCCAGGCAATGGGTTCCTCTGGTGTGTGGGGACAGGGGCTCCCATTCTCCCTGCAGGCATGGCCAGGCATGGGGGTATCCCTCTGAACACACCCTTTGCTGCAGGCAGGTGTACCAACACCACATGCAGGTGCCTGCCCTCAGGAAATGGTCTTCTGGGGCAGGCAAGGTCCAACACATGCCAGGGCGATGGAAGGGCTGGCCAGGCCACCAGAAACACCCCTTCTGCTCCCCCTGTTCCCCTTCCCCACACACCCACTTGTGGTACAGGCAGGCACATTTCTTGCAGGGAACAGATGGCACTTGTAATTTCTTTTTCTTTTCGTTACTGTTTGAGGGAGAGCAACGAGATTTTCTAAAATGATTGAATGGAGGTTTCTTTGGCATGAGACAGAAAATTTTTAAAGGTATATTATATTTCTGGCTTGTTGTTACAGAAGAATAATAAAGAATGTATTTTCCTATGCTCCTTCTTGTTTAAATGACATCTCTGATAGTAACCTTCCCCCTCTCCCCTACCCCCTGCAAAAGCAAACACTGCAGGGATACAGCCAGCCAAATGAAGAAGCCCCTGAATTCCCACATATGTGTATGTTTGTCTGTACTTGGAATGAACATGCACATATATATGCACACATACACTATATCAGTGTAAGCCCTAGGCAAGCATGTACCTGTAGTCAGGGTGAGGCTGTAGGACTAAATACACAGTCAGTCAAGGTGAGACCCTAGATCTAGAAACACACACACACACACAGTGCTCCAGGGACACAGCCAGACAAGGGCGATTGTGTAACAAGGATAAGATACTGTGGCAATCAGCTCATTACATAAAAGTAGAAAGGGCCAAATTAATCCCTAGTGTAAGAACGCAGAAGCCAATGGAGTTATATTCAGGTCAAATTTGATTCCAAAAGCTTTTTTTTTTTTTTTTAATTAGAGCATAATGTTCAATAAAACTTACAGTAACAAATAGTGAGCTATGGGTTCCTACATCTCCAGATTCCTGACCCTCCTGAGCAAGGTTATTTTGAAACGAATGGAAATTGCTATCTAATCCTATTGTACCCCCAAATACACAAGCTGTCACCCCTAGAGCTAAAAGAGTCTCTCCACCAGCTGTTCACTGGCTAGGTCTATCACACACAGCTAAGAAGTTTAAATTCCCCACTTCTCTGCTTTCAGTGCTAAGCATACACAATCCATCACATGCTCTTCCTGTGAGAAAAAGCTCATCCTGATGCATGTGGAACCACAAAAGATGTTAAACCCTGCCACAAGCAAACTCTTGTGCCACCGTACTCACACTGTTATACTCAGCCACCCTGTTATATTCAGTCTGATCTTCAGAGAGAAACTGGGAGCAGAACACAGATACTCTTAATCTGATAACAGCTGAGGCATCTGTTCTGCTGAAAAGGTATGTGCCACAAGAGAATCACCATTATTGTTTAACAGTGTGGTGTCTATGACACATAGTTTAATCTAATTTTGCCATGTAGGTAGAGGAGCGCACACAGATACTACTAAGCAGTTCATATCATACCAGAAATGCAGAGCAGAAAAAAAGCAAAGCCAACAGACTCATCCAATGACTCCAGGCTTTTTCAGTTCATGAATTATCTGGGAGCAGGCTGTGATTTTCTGCAATTTGATTATCTTTCATTTGGCAAATGTATTTTCTCTGCATACATATCTACTCACGCACACATATAACACCATATATATAAACATTAATTATGTATATGTATATATAATATATGTAAAATATATAAAATAGAATTCCTCCTCAGTATCTTGTTCATCAGCAGCTTGCTGTGCTGGCTGGAACAGCGTTTGCTAGCACTGATTGGAAGCACAGGTCAGAGGGTCAGCTTCTAGCCTCTGATTAGATAAGTGCAAGTCCTAGCATGGGATTTCTGAGGACCAAAAAACCTTCCCTCTGAGAATACTGTGCAATACAGACAAAAGAATAAGCATTCCCTGATGAGTACGGTTACAGAATGGAGTGCAAGTAAATAAAGATTTCCTGTGTCATTTTGGGGAGCTCTCCACATCAGTAGTAGCCCTGGAAATCTGGGGACAAGGCAGCATCCTCACAGCTTTTCTCCCTTTAGAGGGTGGGGGAGAAGCAACGAACTGGGGCGAGACCTCCCCTTCCCACAGTGGCACTGTGCTGCAGCCAGGCAGAGGCCATGTGCAGGGCACCTGGAGCCAAGGAGAAAGCAAAGCATGATGCTAAGAATAACTCTGCCTCGCGTGGAGCTTCTGGACTAGGACAACAACATACCACTCTTTGCTCGGGCCTCCAAGTTGAGATTTGGCCCTTCACACTTGCTTTTTCTGTGTCCTAACTTGGGAAAAAACTTGTTTGTTAGAACAGCTGCAGAAAATAAACTCATAAAGGGCACCAAACAAGTGACAAATGCAGGTATTTCATTTGAGGAAATATGCACAGACGATACACTGAGATATTCAACCAGCTCTGCATAAAGCTCAAGGGAAATATCCAGAGTAACAACAATGCTTTGCATTTCTATAGTGCTTGCCTTTGGCAACTCTCTGGGAGCTTGCAAACATTAATGAATTCACAGAGGCAGAGATTCAGAGAGTATAAAGGCCAGAAGGGACTTTAGATCATCCAGTCTGACCTTCTGCGTATCGCACACTACTTGGAAAGCGTGCGGAAAAGAACCACAAACATTATTTGAGGGTGGCAGAAAACGCCTTGCTGTGAAAGGCTTAAAGAGCTCAATCTGTTTAGCTTATGAAACAGAAAATAGAGAAGTTATCCTGTAAAAAGTCCAACAGTGAGTGTTTACATGCAGCTAAGGCGAATCTTCCAGAAAGGCATCTACCTTTGACTTAAAAAACATTCAAGAGATGAAAAACCCCCTTTTCCCTTGGTACCTTACTACAATAACTGTTCATGCTCACTGTTAGCATTCATGCTTAATATCTCATTTGAATGTTTGGTTTCCTGTCACAGGTTTTTGTTATGCTTCTCTCCCCTAGATTAAAAAACCAAACGTTCAGTAACCAGCATCCCTCCCTCTGAAGGTACTTTATACTCTGATCAAATAATTTCTCAGTCTTCTTTTTGGTAAGATAAGAAGATTGAGTTCATTAAGTCTTTCGCTGTAAAGCATTGCCTCACCTCTGGAACAACACTGTAGCCTTTTGTCGCACTCTTTCCAATTTTTCCTCCCCCTTTTAGAAGTATGCTCCTCATCCATCAAAATCTGTGCTCTGTATTGTAGATACTACCTGACTATTGCCACACAATAGTAAATATCACCTTTCCCTACTCCTCCCCACCAAACAATGTCTGACAGCACACTCACTAGGCTGTGTGAACACTGTTCTTACTTTAAAGATGGAGGCATATGGAAACACTAGAGCAAAACACTAACAAGTCATTTTGAGGGAGCCAGATTATGGGAAACTGGTTCTGATCCCATTCATAACCACCTTTATAGTAGTATAAATTCACTGGATTTTAAACAAGAGTCTCCAGATTTATGCAATTCTTGGCATGAGAAAAATCTAGCCCTTTATTTAAACTGATGGTCCTCTTCTAGCAGTCTCCACTTTCTCATCCTCTCATGGTCTCATATGGTTATCTTTCACATCTCCCCCAATGGACATAAATGTCTTTGATTCCCCAAGTTATTCTTTCTCTCTCCCCCTTATTTTCATCCTCTTGTGACTGATCATCCCTTTTCAGCGACTGCCTCTGACCAGCTGCTTTTCAGATTCTCCCTTCTCTGATCTCCTCAACTGTCACTTCTCAGCTGCCACAAAACACGCCAGCCCCCACAACCCCATCTGCTTTTTAAAGGCTTGTTATCATAAGCAGGGGCTTCTCCGCTCACTCTTCTTTACTTTGCAAAACCCAAATCAATCAAGAGAAACCGCCACACTGTCAAAGGCTGAGAGAGGTGTTTAGGTCAGCCCTAACTTCTGGCCTTCCAGGTGCTCTGCTGGGGCTTTCCGCTGCATTAGCAAGCATATTTTTATTCAGTCATGACTACAACCATGGAGTGTGTGAATTATATGGTAAAAAGGCCCAGCCTTGTACCCAAAGGGAGTGCTGCGGTAAATGGGGAGTGCCCTGAGTGACTGCCTCGTGGCTCGCTTGCTTGCTGGTAGCTGTACTGTGGCATGGTGAGACAAGAGACTTCAGTTGTTCTTTGGTGATGGAGAAGGGACTGCAGGCTAGCAGTGTTTCATCTCTTTCTATTCAAGGCACCACCACCTTCTTAAAGACTTTTCAAGCTCCAGCTTAAACCTATTTGTCTTTTTACCTCAGATTCCAGCTAAAGCTGCATTACCCTAACAGCTAGAAACCCTCTTCTAGTTTTCCACCCTAAATATTTTCATGGCCTATCTATACTATGCTGTCTTCACACAAGTTGTGGGCTTTAGTTTAAATGTTTCCTCCAAGATGCATTTATTGCAGCAATCCTATCCGCTTCATCCTTGGTTGCATGTGGTTAAACAAGCTGGGTTCTCCCAGGCTCCTCTCACGAAGTCAGGCTTCCCTTTCCTCTCATCATCTTTCCATCCTGTCTGTACCTGTCTCAGCCTGTATTCCTTTGGCCAAAACTGTAACACAAACTAGAGGAGAGGTCTCACAGGACTTTGGGTAGGAGCACCAATGCATCCCCATTCCCACTGGGAACACCTCTCCAGGTACGTTCTAGGACGATATTTGCTTTGTCAACAACTGCATCACACTATCACTTGCCATCATTCTACCATTGCCTAATACAGAAGTTCTCAGCATTTTTCTCCTGAGCTTTCTCAGGATATGTTTACCACTGAGTCTACTCAGCTGCCTTTCAGCAAGGATCTCGGGATGGAACTGGGCAGATGACAAAGGTTCCCTGAATTTTATGTGGGCATCAGGGGGCAATACAGCCTACACTGAGGATCCTCACTGGGACTTGGCAAAATGGGCCCAACAGTTGCCAGAAGACAAGGGCTGCCTCTAGTCCTGCTTGCTGTGCTCTCCACCACATCTCACAGAGTTCTCAGCTTACAGAAGATTTCTAATATTAGTTCTCAAGTGTATGACCTTGTCTGTCGTACTACTGAAATTCATTCTGTTTCTGGTACTCCTGCCAAGGTCAAATAAGGCTTTCTCTATGATATCCTGGTCCTTCCCTGTACTAGCAATGCCTTCTAGTGTTGAATCATCAGGACACTTCCTCACTACTTATCGCTATCTGAGTCAGGGTCTCAGGTTAATGTTAGCAAAGGCTAATCCCATGGCTGACCATGGGGGAGTGCTACAAGTAAAGTTTTGCTAGACTTTGCTAGGTGATCTTGCTGCTGCCATCTTCCCAGACTGACTTCTACCTCCCTGCCCCTTACAACTCCTCTGCCTTTTCTGATCTCCTCCAGTTTAGCTAATTGTTTCTTATGTGGCACTGTACCAAGTGCTTTACTGAAATACAGAGAAGAGCCCTTTGAAATTTCTTTGGCCTTCCAGGAAAACAATCATCTGAAAGAAAGCTATTGGGTTAGTCTGGTATGATCTAGCATTGATAAACTCATATTGCCTGACTCCCTTTTCCCCTAACCGCTTAGTAATAATCATACTTTCCTTCAAAATCTCCTCTAAAGTGATACAAACATTACAGAGGTCACACTTACAGGTCTGAGACTGATAAACTTTTTTCTCCCCCTTCCTTAACCCTAACTGCTGAATTTTCACTTTTCCAGCCCGCATGGAGTCACCACTGCAGGTAGAGTTGAAAAAAAATCCTTGCTATAAGCCTGTGTTTCCACATGCCAGCTCTCCTGGGGCCAGAGAGTACCCAGGCCCAGCACTGTGAGTGCACTAAACAGCTTGAGCTGCTTATTCCCAGTAGTCAGCTTGTTTCTTTCCCCAAGGACAATATTGCTGTCCTTACCCATAACTTGGGCGCAGAGTCCTCTTTGGTTTTGGCTCAGACTATAGTCTCCTTGATCTTGACTTCGCTCTTACTGCCCAGAAGTGACCTCACTTCTTATTCTCTTTTTTTTTCCAAATAGCTGAAGAATCTTTTGCTGTTTATTTTAATCTCCTTTGCAAGGTCTAACTCAGCTTGATTTGTAAGGAATCCTCACTTTATCCCTACATTTCCTGACCTCTAAGACAGCTTTCTTTGCTGTCTGTTCTTTTTCCGTTCCACATAGGCTCTCTGCAGAGCCAGCTTAAGGAGCCTAAGCAGTTGCCTATGGTGGCAGACAGATGGAGGGCAACAGAATCAGGCATTGCCATTTACTGACTCCTCCCAGAAATGTAGGCTCCACAGTGTCCCTGAAAGCTGAACCACTCCCTCCCCACACTCCAGACTTTGCACTGCTGCCTGTGAAAGCAGTGCCAAGAGCCAGCAGCAGACCACCCCTCCACATGCCCTGGGCAAGCAGTGTTGTCCACATCTTGCCTATCTCCTGCACACACAACATCTCTCCCCTGCCTTCCCACTGCCTTCGGAAAGCCTGGCACTTCACAGGGCTTTCAGGTAAGGGCCCCCAGCCAAGCTCTCCTGCAGGCAGAAGCAGGACAGCCACCTTCCAACTCTCCTTTCCTCTTGCACCCTCTGTGCCTCACCACCCAACAGTGGGCCCATACCCACTGCAAACTACCCTACATCCAGCATCTCCGCATGAAGGTTTGCCGATAATCCTCATACAGAGCAGGGATAGGGAGAGAAAAAGAGAATGGCTATCAGTACAGCCTTTGCACAGTACAGATGGTGAGAGCACAGCGTATGAGCATTAGGGAGGAACAAGGAATATATCTGGGAATATTATTGCAATAAAGCTCTAAGCAAACTGGTCTGATCTCATAGTTGACCCTGCTTTGAGCAGGAGGCTGTCCGGAGACTTCCTGAGGTGCCTTTCAGCCAGAATTATCCTATGGTCCTATGAATCGACTTCTGTATCCCAGTGAGGGAAAGGAGGAGAAGCAAAAGGTCTTATGAGGGGAAAGGGCTGGTAGTAGGAGTCCCATTACATAGCCTTATGATGAGGAGATTTGTGCCTTAAGTGGATAGGTAGGGCAGAAGAGGAACTCAGGAAGGAAACAGGCTGAGTTTGGTGGTAAAAGGAATGTATCTTAGGGAGTAGACTGGAGCTGTCCTCAGATCTGCTAAGTTTCTGTGTTTTTCACCCTGATAAACTTGTCTGCTTGTGCCTTGGCTGAATTTAAGGCAAACCATCTCACAAGACATTTCCTATAACCTCCTCTGCTGTAATATTTACCCCCTTCATCCCTACATCTACAGACTGCTTCTGTGATCCCTTTCAGCATCTTCTCACATGACTTTGCTCCTCTGCTGCACTATAGGTCCCAACACAGGTCATGACATCAATTATACCTATGCTAAGGCTATGGTCCTTGCATGGACAACACTGCTTTCCTCTGTGTACTTTAGATGCATAGAATCATAGAATCATTTAGGTTGGAAAAGACCTTTAAGATCATCAAGTCCAACCATTAAACAGATGTGGGCTGTTGTGGGGGGACACACATGAGTAAGGCAATGCACTGGCTTTGCAATCACACAAGATTTAGGTTTGCACCCTACTTGGTCAGAGGTGTTAAGGCCACTTGCTTGGCAGACTGTAGATCTTCACACAGTTCCGAATGGAAGGTCCTGGCCCATCCACGACCCTCGCAGTTTGTCAGTCCCCCTGAATACTCAGTGCATATTGACAGACTCTACACACTGGGTACACTTCCATGTCTACACAGATTACTCATGTAGTCCCTTTACAGAGGGACCCGGATAGGCTGGATCAATGGGCTGTGACCAATTGTATGAGATTCAACAAGGCAAAGTGCCGGGTCCTGCACTTGGGCCACAACAACCCCATGCAACGCTACAGGCTTGGGGATGAGTGGCTGGAAAGCTGCTTGGCAGAGAGAGATCTGGGGGTGTTGGTCAACAGCCGACTGAATATGAGCCAGCAGTGTGCCCAGGCGGCCAAGAAGGCCAATGGCATCCTGGCTTGTATCAAGAAATAGTGTGACCAGCAGGACCAGGGAAATCATCCTTCCCCTGTACTCAACACTGGTGAGGGCCGCACCTCGAATACTGTGTTCAGTTATGGGCCCCTCACTACAAGAAGGACATTGAGGTGCTGGAGTGTGTCCAGAGAAGGGCAACGAAGCTGGTGAAGGGTCTAGAGCACAAGTCTCATGAGGAGCGGCTGAGGGACCTGGGGTTGTTTAGCCTGGAGAAGAGGAGGCTCAGGGGATACCTTATCGCCCTCTACAACTACCTGAAAGGAGGGTGTAGTGAGGTGGGTGTCGGTCTCTTCTCCCAAGTAACAAGTGATAGGACAAGAGGAAATGGCCTCAAGTTGTGCCAGGGGAGGTTTAGATTAGATATTAGGAAAAACTTCTTCACTGAAAGGGTTGTCAAGTATTGGAACAGGCTGCCCAGGGAAGTGGTCCAAGTCACCATCCCTGGAGGTATTTAAAAGACAGGTAGACGAGGTGCTTAGGGCCATGGTTTAGTAGTGGACAGGTGCGGTTGGACTCGATGATCTTAAAGGTCTTTTCCAACCAAATGATTCTATGCTACCTGTGTGCATACACAGAAAACGTGTGTGTATGTAGCCCCACCCCAGACAGAAATAAGTGCAAATTGCTCTGTGAATATATACATCTGTGCACACCCCTAGTTACACATGCAGACAGGTAGCACAGCCACACAACACACTGCAGAGAAACTGGGTATGCAAATACACACACGTACACACAAATCCCCTCACACATTGTGCATCTACATGCATTGCACTCCCACAGGCCCACGTGGCCCTGGGCAGAGATACAAGTCCCTGCTGATGCTGGCTAGGTAGGAGTTAATGCAAGAGAGGCTGGGAAGGAAATTAAAAGCAAAAAAAAAAAGTTGAAAGCCCAGCACATGATTCTTCTCCTATCACATCTGTGAATCCTGGAGCGCAAGAGCAATTGTCTGCAATGAGTCAGACCAAAAGGCACAAGGAAATGGTTGCCATGACAACTCGCGCATTGCTCTAATTCGGCTCAGAATTAAAATGATATCAAATAATTTGCAAGCAAAGGGAACACGGCAAAGGCGCCGGGTGCCAATCTAAAAAATCCAGCTATATGCAAGCCTCTCCTGAGCCAGTGTCAAGGGCTCTTTTCCCTTCAAGCGTGACAGCCATGGCAATCAGAGGAGCTATAGAAGTGGCAGTGATGGATAACCTTAGGCTAGAAGATTTCTGCTACGTACAGGCAAGAATGGGCTCCTGCGCTGGAGCTCCAGCCTAGAACAGGCTCCAGGACCGGGGATGTCCCGGAGAAATGCCTCACCGGACCCCACAAGAGAAATCCCATTGCTCACAAGTTGTTATGGTGTCCCATTGAGAAAATACCCTGAAACAGCTGGTGAGGGCAGTTTCTGGGCACAGGCATACACCTACAGTGGGTGCATTCGCTCTGTGCTGGGTGGAGCACTGCCCACATGGGCTGAGGAAAGGAGAGCTGATTCACTTAATGGTTTTTTCCTGGTAAGTGGTGCAGCTTGCAAACTCCAGCACTCAGCTGAGGCTACAAAGAAGTATTTATTCTACAGAATCGGCTATTGTCTTTGCTTTTCCACCAGCCAAGGGCTTGTCCCCAAGGCAATAGGCAATGTCCACACATGCTGGGAGGAGGAATGACCCCTGTGCTTGAAGATCTTACAGCCTACGCAGACAGCAGACACACCTTGGAAGAAAAGGGAATTGCTGATGTCCAGCCAGGGTGGGCAGAATGCTATGGAAGCTGTTTCACATACCTATTTTTAGCATTCTTTTGAGGATAAAATAAACTTATTTGACCCCATTGTCACCAGTTACTGTCTATGCATGGAGACATCTACATGGAGTTTTGCAGGCAGATGTTTGCTCTTTCTGCCTGTTGACTGACCTGGCTGGAGGATAACCAGCTCTGAACAGGGAACCATGTGGCCCCAGCACTGATACCAAACCTTGGCAAAAGGCAGAGTTTGTAAGATCAGAGGCCAGTGCAAAATAAGGCAACTACCTCACTTTTGTCTGGCTCATAGAACAGCTTGTGTCTGCCCCAAAAACACAGCAAAAAGCAGCCTTTATGCTTACAGGTCTCTCTCCCAAGGCTCAGTATGTAAAGTAGAATGGAATGGATGGCAGGCAGGCAGACAGAAGGACAAAGGATGCAACAGACACTGGTTTTAGCATACCAATGGCACCGTGTAATGTTGATACCCTGGCCCGCGGAGCCTTGGCTCAGCCCTTGGGCCAGCCAAATGTGTACTGACTGATAACAGCCTCCAGACAGATGTCCTGAGAGGTGGAGAAGGCATGGCTGCTGTTAGTACTAAAATCATCAGGATTTCTGCCTTACTGAGTGCCCCTAACACTTTCTATGACTGTGCTCCAACGCATGGCTCCTTCAGATGTCTCTCATTTTGTCAGATCAAAGGGATGCTTGAGAAACTGCTTGGGCTTCAGGGATTGCCAGGAGGGAATGGCATCAGGCAGAAACAGAAGTAGCAGCTTATGGGCTGAAAACAGTTGAGTATTCCTTCTTTCTACCCATGCTACCACTGGATGCAAGGGAGACCGTGATTTCCATAAAGGCACCCAGGTGATGCCTTGGGAGCTCTCAGAAGTCCCTGCACTGGGACAATGTTGGCACAACCTCCAACATTAAAAGAGGGGCAGCATACCTTCTGAATACCTCAGCACACATTCAAGAGATCAGCTGCTCTCAGGTTTTGTATGGGTAACGTTATGCTTGTTTCCAAGCCAGTCTAGTAAAATCATTTTAATTCTCCAGCTTGGATGCAGTTATTTCCATGTAAAAGGTGCTTATGCTATTGTAGCTTATTCCCATGCATTTTAGCAGCTTCTACAGGTGCAGTTGTCACTTTCCAGAGAGGAGGTTGAAATGTTTTATCCACCCAAGCAACAAAACTGTAGGAATACAGAACTGTGTGCAGATTAGTTTGAAAAGATGCCACAGCAACAGAACTGCTGAAAAAGCCACCTGCACCTCCTCTCCCTGCTCGCTGGTAACAGACAGCAGGTAGCCAAAATTGGGGACCAAGGAAGAGGATAGAGAGACATCAAGCTGGCCAGTAATCGCTTTTCAAATGCAGAGCTTCCATCGGACTGACAGAGGTTGGATTTTAACCAACAGTATAATGGCAAAATTACTTCCCATTATCTATTTTTCACACTGATTGATTTGAAATACTTTTGAAAAAAAAAAAAACAAACACCTAAGCTTTTTTGAAAATCTGGTCCTGCTGTGAGTACAGAGGTCTTCTGAAAATACTGGCCTTAATAACTCAGTGTCCCAAAACTCTCTCTGTAAAACAGAGACAATATTTCTCTTCTCTCACCCTTGTTTGATCTTGCCTAGGATTCTCCCCAAATACATCTGTATATACTGTTGGTGTCATGGGATAACAATTTCACTGTGGTCCAATCACTGCAGATGAGAACTAGCAGTAACATCCAATATAAACAGAGGCGAGAGGTATCATATGAAATAAACCTGCTTCTCCCAAGTGCCCGTTTGGATTTTTTTTATCGGGTACCACAGAGCCTGTGCATGCCCCATGGTTTGCTGGTATCGGCTGTTTCCCATCCCTAAGACACGACAACCATGGCAAGGAACCTAATGGAAAGAAACCCCTACCTGCCCCTGTTGGGATTGGCAGCCAGCTGACAGCCACGTAAGCTGAACAGCGAGAAGGTCAGGCAATGAAAGAGACGTCATACACAGCCCAAAGTGACAGCTAAACTCCTGCGCAGATTCCAGCAATTTCACTGGGGCTTTAAATCACTAAAAGCTTCTGTCAGCAGCTACATGTGATTTCTGCAGCACACCCCCTGAGGACCAGAAAGCCCCAGGCTACTGACTCACGGGAGGGAGCAGATGACAGTGCTATCTGGGGCAGGACTTGGCTTGGGGAGAGTGCCATCACAATTCCTTATTTTTCATTTCCAACAAAGTTAGTGTGCGTGAGATGTACTGGACTGACATCCCAGGAGAATAGCTGCCTTTAATTAATGATAATTAATCATCCAGGCATTACTTAATGTTTGCATAGTACTTTGAAGTGCCAAAGCACAATATAGCAGGTAGATATTATTAACTCAAAGAAACAGGTATAGCCAAGCCAGGGGTAGGTTTGCCTGTGTGGCTTCCCACCAAAGAGACCACACCAATTCAGCTCGCACAAGCAGACACTGCCTTGGCTCCACCATGTCCTCTGAGAGACCTGCGGGTACCTTGAACCCTTTGTGCATCCCCCTCGAGCCCCAGGTACAGGGGCTTGGCCCACAGGGGGAAGGAGAGGGATGGATGATAAAGGGAGAGGGTAGGGTAGGGCAGAGGACACTGCTTTTTCCTCCAGAATTTGGCCCCCTCCCCACCTGTCCTTGTGTGGACTAGCCCCTCTAATGGTGAGAGGAGCATCTCGGTCTCCCCCCAAACCTGTTCTGGGATTCCCTACTGAGCCAATGCAGACCAAAACAGGAGGAAGGAGGCCCTTGTACTCCCCCTCCATCTCTGCCCTGAGCCCTCCAGCCTGGCCGCTCTCTAATCCCAGCTGACTGCTCCTTCATGCCCTGACAGCATCCAGGCCTGTGTCATCTTCCTGGACATTTGATTTTACCAGTTCGCCTTTCTCCGCCTTGGCTGGAGACTGCCATTCAGCTACCAGAAGAAAAGGGGCCCAGCGCTCCCTGTCACTGGTGTCCTCCCCATGAGGGCACTGGGGGTGCTCCCTCCCCACAGGCATGGCCATAAATCCTAGAACTTAATTTTTCACTGCATGCATAGGAATATTTCAAAGTGCTTACAAATCCCCCCCAAGCACCGTCAAGTCAAACAAGTGACAGTAACAATCAGTGGCAGAATGACAGGCCAGTTCATACCACTTGCACTTTTATAGGGGAATGTAAAAAGCCTCTGTTGTTCCCCTTTTACAGAACTGTAACAGCATTTACCCACAACCTACAAGCCTACCCAGATTATTTGGCTTTCTGGGAACCAGCGCTAGGTACCAAACAGACTTCTGGTAATATCCTAACTCTAAATGAACACAGTATCAAGCCCACTGAGGGCTGATGCCATCAGAATAACAATAACAACAATCTGCATCCCATTCTGCTCTGATTGCCTCTTGTTGTGTCTCCACTCATTCCCCTTCCTTTACCCCTCTCCTGTACCCAGGATGCTATTACAGCACTGCCCAGCATCATTTGCGCTGCAGCCTCTGCTGTGGGGTGAAGTCCCCTAGAAGCAGGTCCTGGCCACTCAGGACGATTATATTAGTGTGAGGGGAGATGAAGAGAGACCTACATCCTTACTCTCAAAGATGATATCCTTGAGATCAAACAGTAGTGCAATAGGTAGTGTGACCACAATTCTTTTTTTCTTTTTTTTAACCACTACTGGTATTATGAAAGATTCAGACGATGAACCTAGTCCCTACTGGAAACAAAGCAGATGGTAATATAGTACCTTTTTGCTCCCTGAAACCCCCCAAATGTGTTGTAAACCTGCACCCAGGCCAGCAGATAGGACGTTCATCAGCAAACGCTTGCATTCCCACTGAAGCCAATGGGGGCTACAGCTGGGGGCCTGAAGGATTTTGGACCCTTTGGGAGAAATTGTTTCCCTCAGTGCTGCCCTGCAGCCCATAATTGGATGAAATATGGGTAGTTTTCCTCAACGCATAAGAAACAGGGAATAAAGAACACACAGCTGAATGTACCATGTGTGGAAGTAAGCAGAAGATGCTTATGGTCAGGTGACTTAACGTGCCTGCTAGCGACAGGGATGGTGGTACCTTTAAGGAACGAAAGCAATTGAGAATTCATTTCTGTGTCTCAACTTCTGTGGTTACCAGTGAGGAAACTGGTTTGCTCTGTATCATTTCCACAAATGACAGAAATTTTACCTTATTGTTACTGTTTTAACATGATTTCTTTCCCTATCCTCTGCTGCTTTCTCCACCCTCCTCTTCCCTCTGCAGAGGATCCTGCCCCTTCACAGCATGTCCACACAGACAGTCAAGTCAGTATTCAGCATAACTGAGGGGGTGGAAAGCTCCACAGGGGTTGTGAAAAGTGCTGCTGACAGAAGAGAAATGGCTCCGTCAGGGGCAGATCCTCCTGCCACTTGTTCTTGCTCCAGCTCTTCCACCCAGAAGCTTCCTTCTGTGTATTTATGCTGAGTGCCAGATGAACTGCTTGTGTGCCTCTGCTCTAACTCACAGGTCGGGAAAGGAAAGGAAAAGAACCAAGAAAAACAATCTTTTTTTAAAAAAATTGTTTTTTCTCCTCCCAAATTCATGCTTAGAAAAATGCTCCAGTGCTGCAGAGAGACCCTTGGTATAGTTTCAATGCCATTTCATTCTCTGCTGGGTATATTCATGACAGCACCAACTAGTATCAGTTTTGAGAGCAGTTTCTATGACCCAAGCACCTACTTAACATGAACTTTACTGAAACCATCTCTATTTCACAGGGGTCTCTGGACAGACTTCATAATAATTTTCTGGCTTTGGGCTTGAAATGGTGGTATATTAGTGAAAAGTGCTATTTCTTAACACCCCTCCTTCAGCTTGTAAGTACTTTCTCAATGCCCAGGTGATGCTTGAAGAGTACCACTCTCAACTGGAACTTACTGAAAGCCTGGAAATTAAGGAATGCTTCATTAGATGAAGTTAAACTGACCCAGTTTTAGTGACTAGTAGTATTGAAGACCATTCATTGTATCCTACCTAGCCTAGGCAAAAGCAACGGCTGACTCCTGATCTGAAGGTATCTCCTATATGACCTTCTCTCTACTGGATACTCCTATAACAAAGTCGTTGTTTGGTATCTATTCTACTCAGTCATTCCTTCCACCATACAGGACTCCATTAACACTAACCATGCTTTCACAAGCAGCTTTGCATCTCGGCATGTTTCTAGTGATAATTACTCCATTACCTGTTCTGGCAACCTCTTCCCTTAGTCAATGCTTCCAGGTCTAAAAAAAATTCCACTATGCTACATCTTCTCTTACCCCAATACTCCTACACGGAGCATTTACGATGGATAGGACGCCAATTAAGCATTATTGATTAATGTTGCTTTGTTTTGTTAAATGGCTGCTCTGTTTCACTTCTGAGTTTACTGTACTTCCATAAAGGCTGAATCAATTGCTGCAGAAAGTGGCAAAGCTTCAAAAGCTTTGGGGTTCTGTTGGAAATAACGTGCTTTACAAATTTTCTAAAAGTAGATGTAGACACAAAGCTCAGATACAAAGATAAGTTTGGCAATCTGTATGTCTGAGTTGGAATCTAGCAACAAGCCCATTCCACCAGCAAAAGTTATTTTTCAGCTGAGATAACGATGGAGATGCACGAACGTGCTGTTCTTCCAAACCCAAAAGTGTCTCCTGCAAACAGTTCAAAACCTGCACGGACTTCTCAACCTACTCATGCTCCAGAGAAATAGTCTCAATCCACAGATTCACCGGCATTGAAGATGGGAAGCTTCCATTCAAACAGGCAGTTTCCCTTTCAAAAGCCTATTAGCCATTCAGTACCTGTTCTAATATTCTCTGTTTAGCCTAGTTTTCAACATCACAAGCTATTGCGGCTCCTGTCATTTCCCTTGAATGACAAGCTAACAGCTCTCAGCTCCCACTCTCAATACAGGATGCAACCATTTCATTCAAGATAAAAAGAGAAACCAGAATGTCCTACCTGCAGCAATACCCATCTTCCCATCCACAGACACAGCCACAGCCGTGCTCACTGTCACCACTTTTGGTAGGCCACCTCCCTCTGTCAAGACACAAATACAGCAGGCTTGGTTAGCTTACCACCAGACAGGAGTAAAATGCAGTGGGAGCAGCTTGCTCACACACTTTCACGTCCAGGCCAGTGTGTACATATGCCTCAACCCTGAAACGTCCAAGAGTTTGCAGGACTGCATCTTTGAAGACACATAAGCAATCTAAGGGGCTCTGAGTAGATTTTTTTTTTTCTTCTAGATAATGTCCCATGATAAAAGTAGCATCCTCAGCATAAAATGTAAAGGACTGGCCTCCTCAATTTTGGGCTTGTAGAGCTTCTGTTCTTAGGCCAGAAAGCTACTCTGCTTCACGCACCAGCTAAACTCTGTAGACAGAGGAGAAGCAGGACAGGTAATTCTGACACTGACGCTTGCACAGCAAAGGCCAGGCTTACACCTAGCTCTGTTACCCAAGGCAGGCCAGCACTACAAACTGGAGAGACAGGCAGCACTTCCAGGTACTTCCAGGATGCACTCCATTTTAGAAACAAAGTCTTCTGGGACTTCGCTGCCTAAACTCTGTTATGCCTCAGGGTCTCCCGATTATCATTTAGCTGCTGCTTTAAGCATCCTGTGTCACATCTGCCAGCCCCATGTAGATCTCTTAGCTCCCACAGGGCATTTAAAATAGCATGGCTGGATAGGTTTAAGCAACTGAACCCCACCTGCCCTCTCTTTGTTAGTGCAGTTGTTTCAGCCTGCAATTGTCCATGTGACAGATTCCATTTCTGTATTTTTTTAAAGTGATTAGATTAGCTTCAGCTGGGGCACCTCTTTTGGAACTGCCAGGGGACAGTTTGAAGGTCAGCATGATCGATTTAGTCTGCAACTGATTCCCTCCTCGTGTGCTGTATGGAAATCTCTCGCTCAGACATATGGGTCAGGGATTCTTTCCTTCCCAAGAGCTCCAGCACTTGTTACTGCTTTCCATTTCTGCCTTCATCATTCTTGTTATACCCAGTGTGTCCTGAGCACGGTTCTGTGTCTACCACAGTTTAGCCTCGAGTCTCTCACTCATTGTTTTTTGACTGAAGCCAGATTAACTTCCTCAAGGATGTAAGAAATAGTAAAGCCTTTGTGAAACAAATACCCAGCCAACTTATGCTCACATGCCTTGAGCCTAATCATGCCTTTGTGGTGAACCCCAGATTTCTTGCTCTCCCTAGGATGGGTCAAATAAGCAAAATACACTTAGCAACCCTAGGAAAAAAAAAAGACAAACCAAAAAACCCAAACACCCAACACATGAGAGACCTGGGCTGCAAGAACCATTCTACTTGACTTGGAGAGCTTTCCCTGCTGTCTTCTTCTCTCTGGGACTTCTGGACACTGGAAGGAGAAGCCCTGAATAAATTATTCTGATGACCTGCAGCCATTCCTGCTTGTTTCCTCCCCAACAGGGAGGTCTTCAGGCTCTTCCCTCTTACATGAAGAGAAATACATCTACCATGAAAACCCCTTGTCACAGGGCAGGCATGTGCTGCGTCATGTGGAAAGCATGAAAGGGGGACTTCAGCATCTAATCATCAGGAATTTCTTAAGAAACCAGGTGGAGTGTTCTGGCCAAAAGGTGGGGCACACCTGCTTCATCAGATGTCCAGGAAGGGCCTGGACTCTGCTCTGACAGTGAAGCACTGTGGCTCAGAAGCACCAAGTATCACACATCTTGTGTGATCCTATGGCTCACAGCCTCTCTAAGCCCAGCTGCTCATCTCTAGAGAGACTAATAATCTCCCTTACAGTTTAGAGCATAAGGTCTTCAGGGCCAGGTGCTACTTCTTACAATGTGCCCGTAGAGTTTCCCGGTGAATGGGATCCTGGACTTGATTGAGCTTCTGGCCAATAGCCATGTAATACAAAAAACAGTGGCAGCTGCTCGTCCTCTGTCTTTATCTATGCAAAACTACCCGTGACTTCTAAGAAAGCCACATCAAGCCACAACTCTAGTGTTTAGCCAGCAGTCAATACTGTGGCCAGGGCCATGGCTGCCCTAGGAAGACCCACAGGGTGTCACTGCCTGGTCTTCTAACCCACACTCTATTCCAAAGAGCAAATGCCATGGCATGCAGGGGAGTAAAAGGTCCCTCCTGCCATGCCTCCCTCCCTCTCCACACTTGCCTTTTAAGTGAGATGTAAGGGTGCTAGGCAGAGAGAGGCTTTTGTGGAAGCTTTCAAGTATTTTCTCTTTCTATCCCTCTCCCTTTACATCCTGGTTAATCTCTTGCCTCCCAGTCTGGTTTTCTCCTCTTTGCTACTTGCTTTCCCACCCACCAGCCTCCCACCACTGCGCCACAAAAAGCTTTAACAGCTAAAGTGCTGAGCTCTGTGACAGAGATGGAGAACTAGGGGCCAGGGAGGCACACAGAGGGGATTTCTGCCTTCTGTGTAGGAGTCTCACATGAGTATTTTGTTTTGAATGTTTCTTTCTAGGCTCTTTTGCTCTCTTCCAGTCTTTGAGGAGGTCCTGGCTGGCCCTGCAAACTCAGGAACCAACATCCGAAGCAAGAGACACTGAAAAGCCACTCCTTGCTTTTCTCTTGTGTTTGAGCACCTTAGCTGGGCAAGAGGTGCCATAGTCTAGTAGTATGATGGGAAGGATGCAGGGCACTAACAAGACACCCTCACCAAGAGGAAGCTATGGAAAAGCCTCCTCCCCTTTTCCTCCACCATCTTCCATAACAAAACCATCCTTTCCTGTCATGGAAAGTGGTGATGGAAAAAATGACACCCTCTAAACTAACACTTCCTGAGTGCTTGCTGATCCCTCACCAGTCCCAGCTGTTACTGTTATCTGGTATGCCTGATGATGTTCCCTCCCAGGCCGCATCACACCTACGTGTCTAATTCTTTCTGCGATACCTTTACCTTCCCCTTCCCACAGTTCATGTGTCCTCCAGCCCCACAAATACCTTGTGTTCTCCCACCCGCCACGTCCCTAAATCCTTCTGTCTACGTAGGCCCTGCGTTTCCTTGTGTCCTTCATCTCCTCTGCAACCTGACATTACACAGCCCTGACTGCCTTCCCCACAGCTTGTAGCTTTGTCTTTCTGCTGCGCCCAGTTCCCATACCTTGGCCACAACCCCTCTGCCTCTACGCCAGTGCGAAGATAATGCCAAGAGGCCAGGTCTCAGCACTTCCCACCACGCAAGAGGTAGCAATAAAGAGATTGGCGTGGCACGGGACACAAGATGTGAAAAGCTTTCTTTTCTCTCCTCTGTTCTGGTGTTCAGGCTGGGGTTACCTGAATCATCTTCTGAAACAATGCTGTAGATGAAGCTCCCGGGGGGATGCTCGGCCGCCCGGCGGTACCACAGAGGGAAGTGGTCCATGGTGAAGATACTTTCCTTGTCCTTTCGTGTCAGGAATTTCCTGCCAGGAGAAAACCCAGGGCAGCCTTGCATATGCGGCACAGAGGAGTGGCAGCCCTCCTCGGGGCAACACAGTGGGACCCCAGGGCTGGGCACATCACCTGCATCTCATCACCTGGGGCTTCTCCTGCAGCGGAGGGAGCCCGGGGACCCCTGGGTGACCGAGCCACACCAGCGCAAGGGCACCCTCGTGGGGCACCCCTTGCCCCGCGGACTCTGGGGTGGTTTGTGAGGCCTCCCTCGCTACCGAAACGCGGACGCGGCTACCCTGCCACGCCGTGCCTCGCACCCGTCGGCGGGTGTGGGTCAGCGACCGGCCCCCGGGTCGGGCTCAGCGCTCCCACCGGCAGCCGGGCGCGTCAGGACAAGCACCACCCGCTCGCCCGCGGCACAGCCACCGCCATTTTCCGTCAGCGCCCAGGGGCCCGGCGGCGGCNGCAGGGTCCTGCCGGCGGCACGGCGCGGGCTGCCGCCGGTTCCCGCGGCCTCCGGGGGTTGGTGGCTGGAGAGGGCGGGAGGGAAGATGTCCCCTTCCTCCGCCTGCCCCGCGGGAGGCCTGGCAGGTCACGCCGTGAGGAGCAAGGGGCTGGGCCGGGCGTGAGAAGTGAGGCATGGCGGGCGTGAGCAGGTGGGCGAGGGAAGGCGAGCTGGTGTGTGGCCAGTGGAAGGCCGTTAATTACTGCAGGAGAATGGGGAGCAAGTGAGAAAAGGGAATTAGAGGGTCTCCTACAAAAGAAAAAAAAACAAACAACCCCCCAAAACTGAAAGTCATGCTGCTGTGGCTAAATACTGAACTGCTAGAGATGCACGGGCTGAAGTACTTGAGGCAATGGGTGCTCCTGAAGGCAAGAGGGTGGGTCCTGAGGGCATGGCAAGACAGGCAGTGGGTGCTTAGGAGAGACCTTGTGAAAATCAGGTCATTGGCTTCCCTGGAGGTCCCTACGTCTTGCCTGACAAATCCCCTTTGTTTTCAGGCTCTCATTTTGCAGTGTATTTTGACATAATGATAACTACTTGTTTATACTGTTCCTTCCTTTCAGGGGATTCCAGAAGTGCCTCTTGTGTGGTGTGCGGGGGTCTGTCACTGCAGTGTGGTGACTGTGGCTGTTTAAAAGCACTGAACGACACTCCTCATGAGCAGTGGGGGATAGGGAATCATCATATTGGCCTCCTGCAGCATGTGTCATTTTCTGCCTTGTTGCCAGAGCCTGACTACTCGACTTATCCAGACTGCCTCAAAAACATGAAGAGTGTCACCTTTCAGGCACAGCAGAGCTCTCTGCCTTGAACGTATGGCTCGTGTTTGGGGAACTCGGAGACAGTGAAACAGCTGCCAAGAAGCTAAGGACTACCACCGACACTGTCCCCTTCTGTTCCATCTGGTGGTGTGCCTCTGTGAGCTGTCCTTTCTTACAGCAGCATGCACCAGCCTGCATATTCAAAACGCAACAAAAATGCAAACTATACCCTTTCCATGTCAAAACTCTCCACTGAACACACACTTTTGCCTTGAGGGAGAGGACAAGAGAATGAATCATATATGACAGATGTCAGTCACATCACTTAATGCCTCACTGGAAGGCACTGGGATACTACTGCGATGGGGGCAATGTAAGAGGCAGAGCAGAACAAACCTGGAAGAGGAACTGAGACAGAAAGATCAAACCTAGCCAAGCTGGAATGTCACTGGGGCACTGGAGTGCAGAGCCTCTGCACTGCAAAATGGTCCTGGGGATATATAGTAACTGTGGACATTTTCTCTGTTAGTTGACTGAAGTCAGGGAATGATTGAAGGTTTTCATTGAAATGAATGCACTTTGGGACAGTATTTTAAGAAAAACAAAAGGACCAGAAGAAGACAAATGACCCCTACACTGACTCTGTAAATCAGCACTAATGCCATCAAGGTGTTGCTCCTTTCCTTTCTGTTTCTGTCTCCCCAAATACATTTCTAAGGCTGGTGGTGATTTGGTGCTGCCCCTTCACAGACATTGAGAGAAACCTCTTAATGCAGTTTAGGGACTTACCTGTTGGAAATTTTCTCAGAGCCCACGTATAGGGCACTCCTCATGAGTCCAGCCCGAGTGCCCAGAAATGCCATCTCAACACCTGCCTCAGTCTCCCTGTGGAACAGAAACACACAAGCAGAAGCAAACAGTTCTCAGAAGAACAGCCATCTCCCTCCCACAGGGTGAGGTCTTCCAAACTAGAAGCCACACCTGAAGACATGGTCCCGAGTTCATTTGCAATATAACCCATTTACACCAGGAGTGACACTGGCTCCTCCCTGCTAATGGCAACAGGTTGTTATTGGCTAACAACTGTCATGTTTAGACCTGCGTCTAGATTCACACCTTTGAAATTTTCTCATTTGGTTCTCTTCTAAGCAGACCATAAACTCCTCTCCCCTTCCTGAATTGAGGGAGAGGGACTGCAGAGAGAGAATGGCTGTCTCAGGCACACACATAGGATGGGCAGGGTAGCAGACTAACTCTGAAGCAGTAGATTGATTCAGATTCATCATACTGGAGGTATCAAGGGCACAGATGGGACAGCTACATGGTGGACAGCCTGCTGCAGTGTGGTGGCCTTAAAGTGAGGAATGTGTGTTGGTATAGCCGTTTAAAGGTGTGCTGATGATTGGGTGTCCTAGCATGACTGCCGCTGGCTCAAGCTCTGTTAGTGATAGGGGTACTGGTAACTGAAACAGGGACAGGAGTCCTGTGGCCACAAATCTGTGTAAGTAGCATGTTGTCTGCTGAAAGTAGATCTTTGTGACATGGTACTAGATACTACAAGCAACAGGTGCCTACTGAAGCCAGCCTGTCCACTCCCGTCCTGAGGCTCAGTCTGAAGCTGTCACCAACAGCGACAAGATCAAACTTCCTTTTCTTCGCTGCTGGAAAGGGAGGAAATTCCTTCCTATCTGGGATGGAACTTCTGCTATGGTCATATGGGAAGTTGAGCCAAACCACTCTGCTGCTGTTCAAAGGGATAACTGATGCATGGGGAAATAACTCATAATTATAACTTTGAAATGGCCTCAGGTGCCCTGAAATATCAAACTCTATCAACTGAAGAGGCAAATGCAGTGCATCTGAGCTAGGTGCTGCAAAGAACTGGTGCTGAACACCTCTTGCAGTGACACATCTGGATCACTGCTGTCCTCCAATGATATTCAGACAAACTCACCAAACTAAAGGCTCCCCTGAGAAGGCCCAACCTGCTGGAGTCCACTCCTGAGAGACAGCTTTTGAGTTATTTCTAAAGCTATTGAACTATTTCTATCAGCTTTTTGGGCTATTTCTAAAGTTTCTTATATGCTGTGCAAGGATCTGTGACTGTTTCAGGCACTGCATAAGCCCATAGCATCTGGAGATGCATCTTCAATGGTGTTATACCCATATTTATTTCTCATACACTTACACGGACATATTGAGGGCTAGTGTTGTCCAGTAGGCCTCCATGGGTGCAGTGACCACTGCGTCAAACAGCACTTCCTGGACCAACTCCTCATCACCTAAGAAGAAGAGAGAACAAGAATCAGGAGAGAAAGACACGTCCCTCCCTAGGTGTCTTAGAGAGTTCCTTATTATGGAGCATCTGCGTGGCCCAGGGCAGTGAAGCAACATGGCACAAAAAGAAGCCTCCCCTTGCAGGACTGAGCACAGGACCTACCACCTTGGATGGTGGAGAGCACAAGAACAGATGTTACAGCGAAGATCGTCAGACTGGTTCCCCTGCAAACTCAGTGGAAAGATTTGGGTTTGAAAGTGTGGGCAAGCGAGAGGCTTTCAAATGAAGTTATTCATCAGGCCTTCACTCCAACCTTCTCCTTGATCAAACAGGTTGTCCACAACCATTGCCTCAAATCCTTGCTTTGACCTTTCTTCTAGGTGCCACGTAGAAGGACACCAGACACCCCATTCCACTCAGGAAGCTTCTTCAAAGCCCCTAGTGACTTCTTCATGGCTTCTACTCTGTCCTTGTGTTCATTGGCTTCTCTGTTACCCCTCTGTCCTTCCTGCAAATCTCACAAAATGCTGTCCTGTCCTGGTTTCCCCCAGATGCTCAAGCCAATCTAGGCTACCAGTCTAGTCCAGCCTGGATTG
Organism: Balaeniceps rex; assembly: GCA_013401315.1. Classification (NCBI taxonomy): domain Eukaryota; kingdom Metazoa; phylum Chordata; class Aves; order Pelecaniformes; family Balaenicipitidae; genus Balaeniceps; species Balaeniceps rex. The sequence continues at coordinate 103,948 of VYZW01055623.1, forward strand.
GGACTGAGAGGTGTTTAGGAAGGTTTGAATATGCCGTGTGCTGAATGGCATACTCTAAGATCCCATTTATTTGACCTGCTTCATTTCTGTATTGTCCTGCCTGCATTAATCTCGTGCTTTGAGAATGTGATGGCTATCATATTGCAGATATGCCCCTTTCAGTGCTGTTCCAGATGGAACCACCCCCCCACCCCCGCCATTTCAGTGTTTCTGCCTCCATTTACTGGACTGAGGTCCAAGGTCTCCCCTAATATTTTTTCCCAAGTTCTTCCAACTTTCTTTCTCCTTCCTTTGTCACAGTTGTCAGAATCCATTTCTCCATCCTTGCTGTTATTCAGACCTCAAAACCAGAGCTCACCAGCAGATCTTTCCCTCCCCAGGCCCCACATGTCTACGAAGTGTCCAAATCATATTTGTTTTTCCTCCACAGCACTTCCAAGTCTGCATGTTTCTCATAGTGAGCTCTCCTGAAACTTTCCTCCTCCTCCTCCCTAGCCTCTTTAACTCATACATCTCTTTTCAGCCTCGTCCAAAGACAGCCAGAAGGGGTCTGCTCACACTGTGCAAGAGAGGAACAATGATTGGATTACATTTGGTTTTAGTTTTAAGAGATTGCTATCTCTGTGCCAAAGGTTTGTGCCTCTCAGGTGGAATATTACATGCAAAAGCTTGTACTTGGCACAACTAAGGGGGCTGAAGCCATGGAGAGCAAGGTGGGCTGAAGGACATCCTAAAGCTAAATTGCTGTAAGGAGTTCCCATGTACAGCTGCCCATCTCTGCCCTTGACAGAGATCCCACTCCGTAGTGGTGCTGCATCAGCTGGTTGTGTGGCTAGTGTCACCTGGAGAATGGGACCTGGTGCAAGGGATGAGCAGCAGGGGGAGCAGGAAAGAGAATAATTCTGTAACAATTTTTTTCCCCAAATTGGTTACCAATTGTGTTTGGAAAACAAAATTAATAATCCTTGTTCTGAAAGAACCCATCTGTCTAGATGGCACCATGCAGCCGTCGGAGGATGCTGGCTGGGGCCCGGGGGAGCAGAGTAGTCACAGCAGCTTTCCTGGCTCCTCCTGCCATTACCCTCTCTAGCCCAGCTGGTCAGTCTGTCTTAAACATGGTGTGCAGCCCCCACCAAGCTCCATTCAAGCCTTTCACTTTTCAGTATTTCGTATGCTGAGACCTTTAATAAAGCCGAGTTATGTGACAGCTTTGAAATGGAAAAAAATCCTCTGACAGAGACAAGGAAGTGGATCCTCAGCTCATTTCCACATGTGAATTAAACTGGGCTTGAGTTCAGTCCTGCCTGTGTGAGCAGGTGTCACAGGAGCTCAGTCTGACACCAATCAGTTTGTCACAGTCCCCTCTGCCCTGTGGTGGGTACAGAAAAACCCCAGCAGAGCCCTTTTGGTGCCTGGGACTCACATTCCAGGTCAGGTTCCTCTCCGGTGAGGAAACGGATCACAGCCTCCAGCTGGCTGAGCTTCCGGTGGTCCGGATCAATGTCAGTGATGCAGTAAATCCTGGTGGGGAGGGAAGAAGAAGCCCACAAGGGTAAAGAGAAACCACAGTCAAGCAAATGCTCCTGGAAAATAATAGCTGCAAACAAAAATTCAGCAAGAAAGCTTGGGCTGCGAAGATTTTGCTGCTGCTGCTGCATGCTGTGCCCACTCAAAATCTAACAATGTGGCTGTAAGTCAAACCCTACCAATAAACCAAACACCAATTAATCTGGTTGCTGTGCTTAGTAGGGCTGCTGCTATGTTCTCCAGCACCAGCTAACAATGCAACGTAGCAGTCCCAAATACTTCCAGCAGTTATCTGTATTATACGTCATTTAAGATATATAGCTGTGTCCATATAAACAATAACAATGTGATGGAGAGACCTGAAAAGCAGAGGGTCACATGCAATGTGAGTAAAACTGGACTGGGAGCAGATAAACCAAGAGACAGAGAAACAAAATATGAGATGAGGAATGAGCTTGCAGTTTGATAAGGTTGTCACAAAAGCTGTCCCAAAGGGACACAGCTGCAGGAGCCTCAGGACACAGTTTGTGGAGAAGCGGGAGAATATATTACAAATGTATTATAAAAGCAACCTGTCTTCTAATCCTGCTTCCAATTTTGACTGCTTCATTGTCAGGACAACGGAGAGGAAGGGGTTATAAGAGAGAATTATAACTCATAAAGGGGCTGAAAGGAGTTATTTATGAGAGAAGTCTAAGAGAAATGAATATGTAAAGTGTGGTAAGCTGAAACCCCAAGTTAGGAGTAGAAGAAGGAGAAGTCACTGCCTGTGTCTCAAATGTGCTGCCTGTGAAACTTGACAGTGTAATGAGAGGTGTGAAGGGCTGCAGGGCTTCTTGAATATAGTTATTTTGGCTTTGATACAGGCTGGGTTCATGTGCCTGGGTGTAACTGAATGTTTGGTTCATGAAAATCCCAATCCTCACAGCAATAAGTGGAAAGTGCCATGCTTCACCCTGTTTCATATCCAAACAAAGCAAAACCATAAATTATGCTTGCTATTGAAACAGGGGTCATAAATCACCTCCACGTTCACTAGAAATTACGTCTAGGCTCAGTTCAGAAGAATGCCAACCAAAAATAAGCTAGGATTTAAAAAGGCATTTCAATCTCTCGCCAAGCTTGCAACAAAATTTCCTGACAGGTCTGACAGTCATACTGTAGGTTTTGTAGCACAATTCTGAGCAACATGAGGAGGAACAAAATAAGTCTGAGCACAGAAGACTGAGGATAAGTCTCAGGAGATGTTTCCTAGCAGAGGGATGTGCCAGGCCTTGGTGGGGTCTCCCAAAGGAAGAGGTGGAACTGAATTGCCTGGAGACAATCAGGTCTTTGCAGGTACAGACCCTGCACAACACTGCTTTTTCTCTAGGCCACAGAGGGCAGTGAACTCAAGCCAAATTGCTGGGAACTTCGCCAAAATCTCATGACAAAGTCCTGTCTCATTGACAGGATTTCCTCCACTTACCATTCATTCGCTAAAGACAAGTCTGGCTGGAGCAGGTCATGCAAACCTGAAACCAGATAATACATAGAGTATTCAGTTAGGTAGCAGACAGGCAAATACAGGCTGTGAAGGAGAAGTGAAGCAGTGAAGTTCAGAGCAGCTACCTTGTCCCTTAGGACAGCGTGGCTGTTCCAGATTAACCTACCTTCTTCCACTGAAGTGTTCCCCAGCAGAATGTACTCCCCGTGTCCCCTGGACAGCACAACACCCAGGCTGCAGGCAGGAAGGAAAACAGAGGGCTTGTCAGCAAGGAGGGGTGTAATCCCTAAACATGACACTGCGTTCCCTGCAATTACAACCCTTAAAGACATCAACTCCTTCCACAGCTATTAAAGAAAAGAACATCACCAACAGAGGATTAAGTGAGATCAGATTTCAGCACAAGAGGCTAAGGAACCTGTCTGTAGACCTATGAGGCATTTTTGGTGACAATCTCTTTGGCCAATGTTGTAGGTTCAGGTCAACAATAACATTTCTCAAATCTGTGCATATTTCAAACCATTTCAGCTGGGGAAAAAACACAAAAAAAATTTTGCTTGATTTCTTATGTGATGTTTTATAATTTTCAGTTTATAATGTTTTGTTTAGAGCCATACACCAGAACATAAAAACATATGCGGTGGAACTGAAAATTGAAGATGTCTCATTTCTCTGAAATGAAACAACATGCTTCGCCTAAGGTATAGCTTTTGGACTCTGAACTCCAGATAAATCATAATATTCCTTTTGAGTTGTCCCCGAACAATATTTTAATGGCTATAGGAACAAAGAAGTCAGTTATTCACACTGCTTTACTCATGAGTTGTAGCCAGTTTTATGAAGAAAAGGAACCAATTTGCTGTCCCTGGTGGCAGACTTCTGATACACTGTATTGGTGTCATGTGAGTCCTTGCTCACCTGAAGGGTGTGCCACTGATGTCCGTGAAGAAATAATCATTGGTGAGGAAGAGAACTCGTTTCTGGAATAAGAGCATGAAAATAAAGTGAGAGACCATCTGACAGACCAAGGCATAATGATGATGGGGACCTAGGATATACATCCCCAAGGCTAAGCAAAAGCAGTTGCTCATTACCAACACATCACACCCTGCTAGGGCTGGCTGGAGGCAGGGATGAATGTGTAGTATTCAGCGTATTCAGCAACTTGTGACTTTCAGGATCCAGGCAGCCACTCTGTCTTTCCATCTAGGGCTTCAGTTAAACCTTTCTTTGCTGTAGGGCTCCTGCACAGGCTGCAGGAAGGTGGGGGGAAGCTGCCCTCCCTCTCACACCCTTCGAGCCAACGTGCTGGGGCCCTGCTGCTCTTTTGCTATACAGAGCAACCTTGATGGCTTTGCACATCATCATCATCCCAAGTAGGAGGGGGGGCTCAGTGGGGCAGGTAGGAAGGAGCGGTGGGGTCGGAGGAGAGGCAGGATGGCAAACCTACCCACTGTGTGGGTGGGCAGCTGGGGCCAAGTCTCCCCACTCCTGTGGGAAATGCTGAGATTCCTGACATTTGCTTTCGTGCCAAACTGGGACAAAATATTAACATATTCCAATTTTGTTAAAAAACATCAGTAAAAAAAAAAGTACATTTTCAAATTGAAAAAAAGTGCTGATTCAAGTCCAAGCCATTTTGATTCACATGAAAATATTTTTTTCAGATTAACATTTCAACTGAAGACATTTCAGATTATTGAAAGCTGCTTCAGAACTTCAGCTGTTTGCCAGACTGGCCTTTTCCTGCAGGAAAGTGTTGATTTCAGTGGAACTCTTTTCCAAGGGAGAAAACTTTTTGGAAAGTTTCTATCCAACCCTTATGCCAGTATATGAACCCTAATATGTTTAAAATCCCAGCCCCAGTCTGAAAACGAGGTGAGAGGATGTGTGTGGGAGACAGGGAGTGAACACAGAAAACTCTGTGTTCCCCAGGGAAAGTCATGCCTGCTCTAACTTGCTCAAGCCATGCAGCAGTGGAAGTGGAGCGAGGCACAAAGGGTGAGCCAGCGCCAGCTCCACAGTGTGTCCTGAGTTTGTGCACACAGCGGATGGGCTGATAGGCATGGGGGCTAGTGTTAGGTGAGGAAATGGCAGATGGCTCAGCCCCTTCCCTTCCCATGCATGGCAATTGTGTACTGCTGAGCAACAAGGTCTGAGTCTTTTGCTGAGCCAAGATGTTCCAAAAGTGCTGTGATACCCTGAAGGAACATGGCATGGTGGTGTCTTGGTGACTGTGGGGAAGGTACAAGAGGTATTAAGCCTCCCTTTCCTTGCCAGTCTGATCTGATGGCGGAGGTGGGTAGGCATGGGGAAGGAGGAGACCTGGAGGTGTAGGCCTGCCCCTGGGGGAAAGGGTGCAGTAGAAGATGGCCCAGGGGTACCACTACTCTGAGACCCTTTCCTTCAGCAGGGCTTGTTCCACTCATCCTTTGTTCCCCTGACCTGCTCCTCTTCTGCACATGCAGCTGCTCAGCACTTGCACTTTGTGGGAAGGCAGGGCAAACCTCTTTTTGGGCAGGGAGAGTGCATGGGTGGCCAGCCGTCCCCAAGACAGCTGGAGGTATCACCACTTATCCGTGGGAAGGAAGAGCAGCCAGAGGCACCTTTGAGCCAAGTGGGGCTGAGGATGATCAGGCAGGACTTTGCTATGTAGTGCAGAGCAAGGGAGAAGACAAGAACATGGGCGTGTTGGCACAGTGATAGGATGGCTGACTACCAGCACCTGCAGTCTGGGAACACATGTATTTCCAGTTTTGGTATTGTCACTGTACTAGGCAGCCAGTCCTGGCTAATGCCGTTATCAGTGGTTTGCCATGGCTCCTACCCATGTCCTCACTCTTTAGCTTTCACAGTCACAACCGTTTTGTACCCTAGCTGCAAGCAAAGGCATTTTTGCCACTAGATCTCTCTAACAACTGGCCCTTGTCTTTGGTCCTTATTTTTCCCTCTCTATCTCACTCCGCTCTCAGTACCTTCCCAAGATCAATCTGGGGAATCACCATTTACATGGCTGACAGAATAATTTCTACCCCCTTCACTCAGCCCTTCTCTCCGCCATCTGACTGCCTCATTCTCTTTGTTTCAAGGCTCTCTCAGCACTTTCTTTGTTTCAACGCTGCTCTGCTTCATCAGCTAGCAGAGTACAAGTGGGAATTGCTAAGTTTCTCTTCTGGTCCTTGCTCCATGTGTATTCTGATAATAGTAAAACTGTCACATACTCAGCTTCAGTCTCCTATTATGCTTCATAATACTTGCAGAGTTGCAGAATAAAACAGGTAATATTTCTTACCACGTCTACCTTTTGTTATCTTTTTTCCCTGAATAGGGGAGAAGAAAGATGTCCCTGAAATATTGAACTAAAAAGGTATCTTTGGATGACTCAGAAGAAATGTTATTGAGGGTGCACAGAGACAGAGAAAGAGGTTAAGCTAGCAAAATAAGCAATCTAGACTTACAAAGAATAGATCTTGCTGGAAAACCCTGTTTGCTTTTCTGACAGAATAACAAAGGTAATGGATTAAGGGAATAAAGGACATGCAATGTATCTGGGTTTATATAAAGCACTTGAAACAGCTTCTCATGAAATTTTATTCTGAAGAATCAGTTCAAATGGGCTTAAATAAGATGTGGAGTGAGAACCAGCTGCAGTACTGTAAACAAACAGAAACAGTAAACAACAGGGCATTGAGGGAAAAAGATTTAATGAGAGCAACAGACAGACTCTGTCTTAGGAGCACTTATGCACAGTGATCTGTAAGACAAAATAAAACAACATTTATCTGCATACTAAGAAAAAGTCCCAACAGCCCTAAAAATTAGACTGGACAAAGAGGAGTGGGATTCATGTGGAAAAATGGCAACTGGAAAAAATAGCTAAGAAACATGGAAACCATGGCAGCTGTTCCGGCACAGCTGTGGGAGGGAGAAAAAATTGATGGGACAGCAGAAAGGAGATTTGGGGCTCCCTGTTCAGAACTATCCTATTGCAGAGAATAGATGCTCCCTACAGAGCAACAGGGAAACAGTACTCAAATAATTCAGTGAAGCCCTGGTACTTGTGTACCAGAAAAGATGCAAGGGACAAAAGGAACAAAAATGATTGCTGAACTGCTTGGACTGAAAAGTGTGCAAGTATTTCAAATGCAGATGTTGGCAATGCCTAAGAGAGGAAGGGCAAAGCCATTGACAGGTACCCGGTAATTGGAAACACCAAGAATAGAGAAAGACAATTTAGTTACAAGATCTAGCAGTACAACCATTCAGAGGAAACAGAGGGCTGTCTTCATTAGGAAATGGCATCATTTCAGCAGTGGCTGTGAGCGGTCATTTTATTGGAATTGGTGCTGACTGTGGCTTAGCATGGGAGCAGTTCAGCCAGCCTGATTGCTGAAAAAAATGCTCTCTATAAAAGATGGAAAATTTTCCTGAAATATGGAAGACTTCTGGGCAGTGTAACTTGCAGGACTCTGGAATACTTCCTAACAGGAAATGATGAAAGCCAAAATCTTCAGGAGAGTTAAATAAACCTGAATGAAGAAGTACCAGTGAACGTAAATGTACAAGACAATTTTGCACCGATTCCAAGGGAAGATGTATAACCCTACATTAGAGCTGGTGGGGAACGTTCAAAAGTCTCCATTTCACTAGGACTTTTCATAAAAGGTCTGTAAATATTTGCATAGAAATTTAATCCTGGACCTGGATAAAGGAAATCACATTCTGACAGAATGAGGGACAAAGATTTCATGAGTGTTTTTGGGTAGAGAAAGGGAGTTGCAAAATAGCCTCCAACCCTCTTTCTGTCTAGGTCAGCTGAGCATAGTCTTTCCCCATTCTAAACTCTTGAAGATCTCCAATTCATTTCACAGCCCTATAAACAATGAACAACATGGCTTTTGGCTTTGTCTGGACAAAGAAGGGAGCTGTGAGGCATTTCCAATACCTTTATAAGAACAGAATGTTAGTACGTATAAAGAGCATTTCTAACGATGCTCTATTTTATGTCTTTAGCACATGTGTTATATATGTGGTGAAACAATAAAATCCTCACACTCTGAAATGCTGAGCATTAAAACCACATCCTTCGTGGTTCTTCAGCATCCATTTCCCATCCCCTCTCTTGTGTGACCTGAAAAGAAGGATAATTTCTTACCCCTTTATCCACAGGGACCTTCACATCCATGGAGAGGTAGCCTGTTTCCCCATTGATCATGGCAGTTCTCAGCTGCAGAGGTGAACAAGATTAGTATTAGTGTCTCCAGGGAGGGCAGGGCAGGAATTAATAGGGCCACTTGTCAGTAACAAACTGGCTGGCAGAAAAGGGTGACTGGTCCCCGTGTCCCTCCCCCCCGCCGCCCCAGCTCTTGCTTCTTTTAAACTGAGAACCTGTTCTCAGTGGTCAGGTTCCTTGTTCAGTCAGGCTGATAAGTGACACAGAATAACAATGGCTTATGCTGAAAGCTTGTTGATATGTCTTTTTAGTGAAAGGAAAGGATCTGGAAGCTATGAAATTGGCAGTCCAAGTTTCAGACTTCACCATTTGGCAGCCAGAAAGTCATCAGCACGGTGCTTTGACAGCCTGGAAGAGGAGACACCTGAGAAACCTACTAACTCCCCCAGACCAATTCCAAAGATCTTGGACATTTTTTAAACTGGTTTATAAATTATAGGCTGTATTCAGCACCACTTCTGAGGTGCAGCAAAGCAGCTGTTTAACACAGCAAAGCAAGACTGGATGATAGCAGGGTAGGCAGTGAGAAGACCATTTTGTTCAGTCCAGGTTCCAAAGGCAAAATGTGATTTTCACAGTGACTCCTAGCCTCTTGCAAGAAAGAGCCAGGGAATTTTTCCAGAAGTGCAGAGGCTTTAACTTTATATCCAGCCTGCCAGCACATATCAGCCCATTGCTTCAGCCTGGATAGAAAAAAAGGTGGGAAGTAACTTATTCATTCACACAAATTGCTTCCTTACTTCCAGAGACAGGCCTCCATTCAGGTGCTGGCTAGTCTCAACTGCATTTGCTTTACATGGCCACAGTTCTGTTTATTATGGCTGTTTGATGTGGGTTATTTACAGACCTAGAATATAAAGCTTGTGTTTCCCAAGGTCCGTGTCTTGGAAATCAAAACACTGACTGGTACTATTACCCCTTTTTGGCTAAGACCGTTTGACCTCCTGCCAGAGCCACGGCATACTCTGTTCTGGTCTGACAGCCTACAGCATTTTCTATGGGTTCTGGGTTTAGTTCAGATATTGTTGCTTCATCCGTATCTTCTTGAACGTCAGGCATTGTTGCCCCATAAGGCAGTGGAGAAGTAAATCAGTGGATATCTGAGATCTCCTTGGATATCCTCAGCTCCAGCTAGTCTGCACACAGACTACTTGTCCTGTGCCCAGCCCCCAGGTGACAGTGGCTGTAGGTTAGTGCCACAATCCTGGCTTGCTGCTTCTTCCTCAATAGCTTTTCCTGCATTGAGAAGTCAATTACAGTCCTGATGTCTGGGAGCCCCCATAATGCTCAGTCCTTTTTAGGCAGGACACTTTTGGCAACAGCTGGCCTCCACTTTGAAAAATGTGTAACAGAGTTTGGATGGAGGGGTGGTGTGGTGCATGCTGAAGCACTAGTTCCTGACACCCCAAACAGCAAACTCTGCTGCTCCAGGGCAATGAGTCTGTGCCGTCCCCATCACTGGCAGCGAGTGCTGCTGTGTCCTTTTCCCTGTCCACTTGTGTAGTTTTAAACCAACACAGACATACAGTTTACCTGAGGGGGTCTCACAACATCTAGGTGTTTTGCCACTCAGTTTCAACATCCTTGCAGGCTAATTTCTTCTTCAGTGGTTCTGTCAAGGCTGAAGAAAATGTTTGGGTGACAGCTGCTGGGCAGGATCCCTCAACTGAGAATCCCTTTCCCCCTTGCACTGAGAATATCCCTGTGTTGCTTTACAAGCAAACCCAGACTTCCTTGCTGCCCAACTGCAGATAGTACTATTGTGCATTAATTGGTATTTTCCAGACAGTGCCATCTTCCCTCCCCTAGATTTCTTTTTAGCAGCTGGCTGTATTACACATCATTAGCACTTGGGCATATTTTTCCAGTCTGAATTTGCTGCTTATCAGTGTTGCTGAGATTATACTGCAACTGATGTTGAGTCTGTCATTGATCTAATACCATAGCTGCAAATCTGAGTGTTGAAATGTTGGCAGCTTTCTGCTGCAGTGGGTGTATCTTGAGAGTCTCTAGACTTGCTGAAGTCACACTGCAGATATCTTTCACGTCACTGAATGTCTCTGTACCCTCGGTGACTGCAATGTTTCTTTCTTCTGTAAGATGGAGTACAGGAACACAAAATGCCTTTGTTTTTCATACCCCTTGACTTTTTTTTTTACACTGATTGCCTACGGACAGAAGCCTTACACTTTGCATCATATTTGCATTCAGATTTCAATGTTATTTGGTCAGACAGGAAGCTGCTATCCAAATAAATATGACAGCAAAGTAAAGTCCTCTCATTTCCTGGATTTTTTTTTTTTTGTAAAATAGCAAACTGGGTAAAGAGGAGCAGCTCTAAAAGTGGCTCCAGTGAGAGAGAAGACTACAATGGGAGCAGAGCCCTTTGTACTTGGCCTGCACTAGCAACAGTAGCTACTTTGATCCTCTTGCTGGGCAGTTCACTTGTCCTACCTGTTTAACTGGGTATCTATAGCATCAGATCCGTTTGTCTTAGCAGCCTCCCTTGTAATCCAGAAGCATGTGTCCCACAGCTAATTCTATTTTACTCCAAATTCAGTTCTTATCTTAGTAACTTAAGCATCTATTCTCTCCTAATTCTTCTGAGTAAAAGAAAACCAGCCACAGGGGAACCTCTCTACCTTCTCATTATGTCTGAGTTCCTAGTCATGCAACGTGGCAATGTGCAGCCGTTAAGGTGCATGCTGTTTCTTATCACTTTTTAATAATTTTGCTCGAAAGACAGTAGAAAAGGTATTTCCTAATCTTTTCCCTCTGGTCAGCTATTGTTTTCAGTGCCTCCACACCTGTGCAGTAAGGTGGTTTCTGGAAACTTGTTTTTCTCAAGTGTCTAAGTCCTTTATCCCCTTTGTCTATTATTAATAGTCACTACAAGCTTCAGTCTCTTTTTGAATGCACTTTCTTCCTTGTTGCAGATCTCATTAGTTGGGTGGCTTCAGCTATATCTCACATACTACATGTATGGGTAACATCATGGGACACCACCATACTCCTAAGCTGTCTTGGCTTTGTATTAAGGCAGCATTTGGGCCATGTACACACAGACTGGCTCCCTGGAGCACCCTCCAAAGTGCTTCCTTCCTCCTACCAGCGCTTTCCCTCCCTGTTCCATGAGAAGGAAAACTCAGACATAAT